>CM021101.1:191045970-191152489 GCA_007115665.2 Sequoiadendron giganteum | reverse complement strand
GGAATGGAAGGATAACCCAATCACCCTCTCCTCGGAAAGCTACGTGTAGCTTATGCGAGCTAAGGATTTATGTCTCACTCAAGGGATCCATATGGTGGGAATCTATAGGGCACAATGTGCATCCCTTCCATTACACTAGTCTATGGCCAAAAGGTCTTAATCTAGGATACACAAGGTTGATAGGAAGTCCTCTAAATACCTCAATTGTATGCGAGGCTAAAATTCATAGATGGAGAGGGATTCTCCCTCTCACCTTCACTCCAGGTATAAGGTTATGGAGCTTGGTGGAATTGCAGAGGAGTGTCTGGGATTCACCTCATCTGTCATTGAAGATTGGAGTCCTTCACCTGGAGTGATGAAATCTAGGAGGCCCTAAAGGAATCAAGATTGTGAGGAGGGTTCATGGGATGAAAAGAGTAGTCCTCAGAATCTGGGTGTGATAGAATACCCTCCTCAAATCACATCAAATAGAGTTCATTGACAAGAGCAAGAGTGAGAGGTCAAGATGGGCCAAGGGTGTGGTGGGAGGTGGGAGGCAGTGCTCAAAAAAATTAGTTGCAACAAAAACAAAGATCGTAGTGCTCTGAGTCTACTTTCTAAACTACTATTTTTTTTTAAATGGTAAAGATTAAGGGGTTCAAAAGAGGGAGCCACATAAATTGGTGTTGTTTTTGTCAAAAGAACATAACATAGAAAATTTTGTGGGTCCCTCAAAAGGTTAACTTTTCTTTGGTATTTTTAAAATCTCTTTAGTTAGAAATTAGCTAACAACATGTAGTTTATGCCCAATTTTTCTGATAAATTTTTAATGAAATATTTGATTTTTTTACTAATTTTCAAAGTGGACACATCTTGAAAAATAGAATTTTGGTCATGCTGCCCTATAAATTTTGAAAACTAATGAACAATAATTTTTTTTAATATGTGTAGAATGGACTCTAGTTTCTAAAAATATAATTTATTTGAAATTTCAATGAACAGTTAATTTATAATGAAAAAAATACCAAACAATGGTTTTTGTGAAAAAATGAACACAAACAAAAGAAATTAAAGATGAAAGGCTTAACATTGTCAAAATGTGAAAAAAATTACATTGTTAAATAGCTAAGAGAGAGCCTAACAATACCTAAGTGTTTGATCTTTTCAACCTTGAAACACATGAAAACTTGACGGTTAGAATAGACACGATTATGTGAAATCTTGTAGAATATGAAAAACCATGTATTTGGACGTTGGGAAGGCACTCCAAGCCTAAGGCTTGGGGATTCCCAAAGAAAGAAATAACGTGAGTGCATTATTTCATGGTTTTGACATATTTTTTTCATTTGTGCTCAAGAGTTTCCTAAGAAAGAAATAATGTGATCATGTTATAATGCACTCACATTATGTCTTGCTTTGGGTTAAATGCTAGTCTATTAAATGTATTTATATATATTTTTATGTATGTATGTATGACATGTATGTATGTATGCTTGTATATATGTAAGTATTTATGTATGCAAGCATGCATGTATGTATGTTTGCTTATATGTATGTATGTATGTATGTATTTAGAGGGAGGGAGAATTTCAAGAGAGAGAGAGAGAGAGAGTTGTCAAGGTAGGGTGGGAGGGAGAGAGGGAGGGAGAGACCTAAGAGAGAGAGAGAGGTATTCAGGGAGAGAGATTCCTAAGAGAGGGAGAGTAGGTGGAAGAGAGATACTTGAGAGAGAGGGAGTGGGAGAGAAGAGGTTGGAGTGAGAGGGACTTATCTAGGTAGGGTGGGAGGGAGAGAGGAAGAGAAAGAGGGGGTGGGAGAGAGACCTAAGAGAGAGGGAGAGAGAGTTATCAGGTAGCGTGCCAGAGGGAGTGACTTGAGAGATAGGGAGAGAGAGGGTGTGCGAGAGAGGGAGTGGGAGAGAGATAGAGGAGTGAGTGAGAGAAAGAGAGACCTAAGAGAGGGAGCGGGTGTGGGAGGAAGAGAGAGGGAGTGAGAGAAAGGAGGTTGGAGTGAGATGGATAGATAGAGGGGGGGAGAAAGAGAGTTACCTAGGTAGGGTGTCAGAGGGAGAGAGGGGGTGGGAGGGAGAGACCTGAGAGATAGGAAGAGAGAGGGAGTGATAAAGAGATAAAGCAAGAGAGAGAGAGTGAGGGAGTGAGAGAGAGATGCCTGAGAGAGAGATCTAGTTATGTGGGTAGGGTAACTTAGGGAGAGACTTGAGAGAGAGAGAGTGGTAGAGATGTGGTTGGAATGAGAGGGACTTATCTAGGTAGGGTGGGAGGGATAGAGAAAAAGAGATCGGAGAGAGAGATGCGGGGTGGGAGGGAGAGACCTGAGAGATAGGGAGAGAGGAGTGCGTGAGAGATGGATTGGGAGAGAGAGGGAGTGTGTGTGTGTGTGAGAGAGAGAGAGAGAGAGATCTAGTTATGTAGGTAGGGTTCCTTAGGGAGAGACTTGAGAGAGAGAGATAGGGGGTGGGAGGGAGAGACTTAAGAGAGAGGGAGTTGGATATAGAGGGAGTGAGAGAGAGATATGAGAGAGGGAGAGTGGGTGGGAGGGAGAGACCTCAGAGAGTGAGAGAGAAAGAGCAAGTGGGAGAGAGGGAGAGACTTGAAAGAGAGAGAGGGTGTGGGAGGTAGATACCTAAGAGAGAGGAATTGGGAGAGAGGGAGTGGGAGAGAGGGGGTTAGAGTGAGAGGGACTTATCTAGGTAGGGTGGGAGGGATAGAGAGAGAGAGTTTTATCTAGGTCGAGTGCCAGAGGGAGAGACTTGAGAGAGAAGGAGGTGGGAGGGAGAGACTTGAGAGATAGGGAGAGAGAGGGAGTGTGAGAGATAGAGAGTGAGAGAGAGAGGGAATGAGAGAGAGGGAGTGGGAGAGAGATATAGGGAGAGAGAGAGATTAGGGTTTAGGGTTTAAGGGTTGAGGTATTAAGGGTTTAAGGGTATAGGGATGAGGGATTAGGTTTTAAGACATAGTGTCCAAGTTTGAGGGTTTAGGGATAGGGTTTAGGTTTGAGTGAGAGACCTAGATGGCTAAGGAGAGAGAGAGAGAGAGATTAGGGTTTAGAGTTTAAGGGTATAGAGTAGTTTATAATGAAAGTGCATTTTGGCTTTCTCTAAAAATGGTAAAAAAGTCAACACATCCATGATCTCAGCCCACATGTTCTGTTATTCTCTTGGTTATTTCGACAAAAAAGAGCTTTTTGATGTTGTTGGGAAGTACACATGCAAAGTTTTCACATTCTACCACCTTTGCATGAACTTTCCACCACCCTTTTATGGTTTTCCAACTTAGGAAGGAGGAAATAACAAAGTTTTCACATCAAATTTGATATATATCAATTCAAGTCTCAATTTTTGTAGTGTTGCAATGTTAATTGTGATTGAATTTTAGGAATTTAACATTATACATTGGTTATTTTTATTGTTGTTAGTAATTCTATTTGAGTGATATACAATTGAATGTTGAAAAGAAAAAAAGACTACATAATTTGGTAGTTCCTCCATTCAAATCTTTATTTTTTAGGTATGTCAAGTCTTTACATATTTTCTTTTCATTTTCCTTAATTCTATTATGTTTCTTTATCATCCCTTATCATACATGCTCAATATGATGCTTTGATTTTTTTACTATGCATATTCCATGTTCATCAAATTGTTTATTTCTCATTATACACTCACCCCCTCTTGGAACCTTTCAAACAACACAATTCTTTACACTTTTCAATTACATTTTAAACCACATCTCTTTGATGTATTTTGTTAAACAATTGACCTACCTTATGGGTGCTGCCACAATAATGGTTTACAATTTTTGAGAGGAACTGATTTTTGTTGAAATCATATATTTTTAGAAAATATAATGATTTAAGCCTTAAAAATTTCCATTTAAAGGATTCCAATTGAAGAAGGTTTGATCAAACCACCTTAGATCAAACCCCCTTGGATAGAACCTCACTAGTTTTAAACCATACCTATAAATGAGTCTCCTTTACACCTCTCAAAATGTTGATAAAAATTAACTTTTGGTTTACCTTTTGGGGGATCAAATGAATTCATTTAAAATTTATTTTAAATGATTATGGTATTTCTTGGAACGATCTATCCAATGAATATAATTTTAATATGTTTTTTTTTTAGTTTTATTAAACATAGGTTTTTCATCAAAAATGAAGGTCTATGTTCTGCACATGTGGAAAAATAGAAGATTATAAAAAAAAATTGGAAAATATCAGTGCACCAGATATTGAAGTCCTTGATCCAAAAAAAAAACAAAATTGAATTTCGATATATACAAAAAAAGTTATGCATTATACGGTCGCGCTATGTCTAAATTGTAATTGGTTTGACTTTGAAACTTTATTAAAGAAAAAATATTCAATACAAAACTATCTAACCAAGTAGAAGCACTAGATATTGGAGTTACAAATCTAAATTCAAAAGAATTATAATTTTATCCTTCATGGAAAAATAGTTATGCATTATACGGTGTGCGTCACTTTTTTAAAATGTCGTTTTGTGAAAAAAATCAATTTTCGTGGGAGATGGAAAAAGAAGTGCAATCTGATTCCAAAAAAATTGAAAAAAAATAATTTAGAATCTACAAAAAAAATTTGACGAGACTCTAGTTTGCATCATCTACAAATTCCTCACGGTTTAGCCACTATAGGTGCTCAAATGTGAAGATTTAGTTAAAAATGATAATTCCAGTGTCTAGTTTGGCCAAAAATTGTAAACCACTATTGTGGGATCACCCTTGTGTATGCTTCCACATTTTATATACACATTTATGAGAGTATTTATAAATATGTAATATAATACATCATTTCTCATTCCTTTTTAATGGGTGTGCATACCCCTTTCCAAAGCTTCCATTTTGGTATATACATGGGGGATGTTGGAAAATGCTTTGGAATTTGGTTTTACACCTAGAAATTGCATTTTCTTGAAATTTTCTAAAGCCTTTTCAACAAATTCATTTTGTACATATCTTGCAATCATTGTAGTCTACGAGGACATATCTCATTGAGGCATTTTTTCAAACAACTCATGTGCCTTGTCTATACATGTCTATCGAAGTATTTTATCAAACATGTTAGACAAGGCAATGAGTTGCTTAAAAAAATGCCTCAAAAAATGTGGTCTCATGGTGATGGAATGACATTCCATCACTATGAGACCACATTTATTTGAGGCATTTTTTGAAATAACTCACTACCTTGTCTATGCTACAATATTTTCCATAAATGTCTACCAAAGCATTTTATCAAACATGTTAGACAAGGCAATGAGTTGTTTGAAAAAATGCCTCAAATAAATGTGGTCTCATGGTGATGGAAATCACCATGAGACCATATTACTTTGAGGAATTTTTTCATGCAACTCATTCCCTTGTCTATCCTACCAAATTTTCCATACATTTTTTATTTTATGCATATCCTAAAATCATTGTAGTCCACAAGGACATATCTCATTGAGGAATTTTTTCAAATAGTTCATGTTCCTTGTCTATACATCCACATTTCACATGTTTATACTAATGAAATTGCAACTATAACACTCATGAAAATCTCCCCTTTTATGTTTTGATAGATATCATACCCCATTCCAAGGTCCCCATTACAAGGCAGTGAGCTCACTACCTTGTTTAAGCTAGCACATTTTACATACATATCTACCAAAACATTTTGTCAAAAAATTCACATGCGTTGTCCATGCTTCCTCATTTCTCATACATTGTTGTCAAGGGAGTTGCAATTATAACATTTGACAAAAATACCCCTTTCTTTCAATGTATTGATTGATACCAATACCTTGTTCCAAAATTTGGATTTATGGACAATCCAATTGTATTTTCTTGAAAGTTTGTAATGTCTTTTAAAAAATCCATTTTGTACCTATCTTGCAATCATGGCATTCCACGAGACCATGAGACCACATTTATTTAAGGTATTGAGCTATTTAAAAAAAAATGACTCAAAGAAATGTGGTCTCATGGTGATGTCCATCACCATGAGAGCATATTTCTTTGAGACATTTTTTCAAACAGCTCATTTCCTTGTCTATGCTACCACATTTTCCATACATTTTCTATTTTGGGCAATATGCTACAATCATTCCAATATTTATGGGAAAATTGATAAATGAACAAATGAAGTCAAAGATTCTTGAAATTAAGACTTCCATGGAGAAAATACAATTGGAAATAGATGATAAGGAAGAAGCAATATAAAATGTAAGTGAAAAAAAGGAGAATCAATGTGGTGGACACCTAAAATTCTTATCTATAAAGGTAGAGAAGTTTTGTAAAGAACTTGTTAAAAGAAACATTTTCATTTTGTAATCAGAAAGACACTTCTGAATAAAATTAACCACTTAGAAAAGGAATTAAAAGACAAGAAGAATATTTTATCATCAATGAAAAGGAGGTTAGTCTACTCTAAAAACACTTGAAAAAGAAGTAGACCAAATTGAATGAGATACATAATATATTCAATGAAGAGATTCTTCCTTCTCTCGAGAAGTTGAGGAACGTGTGCGTAGATTCTTCTTTGTTCATCATACGATAAAAATGACTATTCCAACACATCTATATGGGTGGTTTATGCTAGGAAAGGTCCTCTTTTGCACCCAAACACGTTGAAACAGTCTAAGCCACATTCTACTGGTAAAGTCTCTTAAGAGACCAAAGTGGAAAAGGGAAGAAAACTTAGATGAGAGATTACTCGGAAACCATGGAACTTGGAAAATAAATTCTAAGGCTATGGGATCATGTAGGGACCCTCTACAATAACCTCTCTCAGTTTTTGATAGATCCAAGTCATTTTCTTGTGGTGAACAGATTTTAGTTGATGGAAAATGGGTCAGTTGCATGTAGTGTAAAGTTGGAAAGTGATGTAACTTTCATTTTGTTCATCATATGACTGAACCGACTATCCCAACACATCTATTTGGGTGGGTTTATGCTAGGGAAAGTCCTCTTTTTCACCCAAACACATCGAAATAGTCCAAGCCACATTCTATTGATGAAGTCTCTTTAGAGACCAAAGTGCACAAGGGAAACAAACTTTGATGAGTGATTACTCAAAAATCATGGCACTGGGACACATTTTGAATGAGGCTATGGGATCATGTAGGACTCCTCTACAATAATATCTCTCAATTTTTGATAGCTCCAAGTCGTTTTCCCATGGTGAAAATATTTCAGTTGATGGAAAACGGATCAGTTGCATGTAGTTTAAAGTCGGAAAGTGGTGTAACTTTTTTTCTATTCATCATACGATCAAACTGACTATTCCAACACATTTGTATGGGTGGGTTTATGCTAGGAAATTTCCTCTTTTACATTTAAACATTTTGAAACAGTCTGAGCTACGTCCTATTGGTGAAGTCTCTTAAGAGACCAAAGTACAAAAGGGTAGATAACTTCAACGAACGATTACTCAAAAATTGTGGCACTTGGAAGCATTCCATCTAATGTTATGAGATCATATAGGTTCCCTCTATAATAACCTCTCTCAGTTTTTAATAGCTCCAATTCATTTTACCGTTGTGAATAGATTTTAGTTGTGTAAGAGGCGGACTAACCACTACAAGGCCCCAGGTCACGAAAGGCTGAGAGTAGTAGTATGCCCTAACTTACCTTAGTTTAAAGTAATGTTATGATAGGCAAGGTGAGAATGATGATAATTGTGAGGTCCTTCGATCACTCTGCAAAACTGAATGTTGAAAGGAGACTAGATGAGACGGTTCTTAGGGTGAACGTTGTGTCTCAGATAGCTCTTTGTCATAGGATAGAAGTGTGGTTCTGGGACAATAGCATGGTGTGCTGGCATCTCTCAGGTGAGCTGGCATTCGTACAACTAGAAAACAAGGGAGACAAGGTCTAACCTCTAAAAAGCGGACTAACAACCTAGTTATGAGTTTCTAACAGTGTAGAATAAGACTGTGAAATATGAAACATAAAGATGAATGTGATAAAGGAAGTTTATTACCGCAAGGGTGACAAAGATGATCTCACACAATAACCTTTTTGCCAGCTTTCTCCAGGATCTCTTCACCTACACACAAAAAAGAGGGAAAATGTTGGGGGGTTGTTTAGGGGTCTACCTCATTCAAACCCCTATTTTGGTGTTTCCACCTCCACGTACAACCAAGTTTGCCACAATATAGAAATAAGGAAATACAAGCAAAGTACACCAAAACACTACAAAACTGTAATGTGCTAACTCAACCAAGTAATAGAGAAGATGAATGAGGAGCTTACCACCTCCGTCCAAAGTTCTCAAGGCTAGTGGAGGAGAAAAATGAGAGGAACTCAAGCCTCTATTGCAATGGAGTTGTCTTGCGCTTTCTCTATTGAAGTGATGGAGTGAAGAGATTGCTGCCACTAAGTGTGAAATACTACTGCAATGCTTGAAGTGAATGCTCAAAGCTTGGAGAGATTGTGTCAAGATGGTGAAACTTGAAAATGGATGAATGAGAGATGAATATGAGGAAGAGGAATAAAGAAATGACCATAGTTGGGTCAGCCAGCCGAAGGGAGGTGTTACATTTTGACTTCTAATAGGAAGTGTAACGTATCTGTAGACTCCAACCACAAGAATCTTCTAGGTATGTAAGCACATCATGCGGATGTCTGTGTGCTGCATGGACTTTTGCATGCCGCACGGGTTTCCCTGATAGAAATGCCTCTACCAACACTCAAAATGGGTGCCAAGTGTAATGAGAACAACGAGCTTATGTGGAATTAAGCCTTTGAGTTTGGATTTCTAAAGTGGAGAAGGGTGAAAGGGGAATTTTCATTAGGGGTGCAAATTCGCTCCAATACTTTTTTTCCCAACTTTAGCAAGCACAAATACTGGTGAGTACTTCAGTGAAGTAGATTGATGAAGACATAGCATTAGATATGTATACCTGAACCTTTAAGGAATCAAATCATGGTCTAGCGAACCTGAGAGTGCAGGATAGCAAAAGGACTTCATAGTTTTGTGGAACTATAAATTTGAAGAACGCAAGTGCCTTACAAGCCCGCGGACCTACAAGGGAGGTATCCTTAAAGAATGCTCACATGAAGGAAACCAGGAAGAGCGCCTTATATACTCGCAGACCTACAATGAGAGGTATCCCCCAAGAACTCTCACATGAGGGAGACTAAGAAGAGGGGACTCCATAGAGTCAGAAATGGCGACATGTTTACTCGTAGATAGAACATGTCAAGAATTGGCCACCCAGGCTAGTGAATGGACAGTCAAGAAGACCATCGCTAAGTAGGAAGGATTTCAAAGGGGTCCCTCAGGAACCCTTCAAAAGGAAGAGGGGTCCACTCAAGGGACATTTTGTTTGAAAATTAAAGTCTAGTCAGGCTTCCCCCAAGCTAGACAAGCAGATGCAAAGGCTTTCGAAGGGGTCCCTTGGGAATCCAATGTGAAAAGAAAGTGGTCCACTCAAGGGACATGCTTGTTTGAAATCTAACACCTTCTTTCTTGAATCATTTAATCATCAAGGAATCCTTTTGAAATATGTTCACTTCATCAAGGAATTCGAAAGGAAGGATATGCCCCCACGCAAGAGGAAGATTGAAGTTGTTCCTGCTTCAGAGGAAGGTTGTCAAGTCCTTTCTTTGCAAACCCATGATGAAGGAAACATGTTATGTTAGGGTTTCAAGTTGAGAATGAAATTCTAATAAAGAAGTGTGTGAAGGGTCTCAAGAAAGGATCTATTAGGAAATAAATGCATTTTATAAAGACCAAGTGATGTAGAAGTGGCATTTTCACACATAAGAGGGACAACTCAAGCAAAGAAGAGAGAAAGATAAAGAGAAAGCAAAAGAAAAGAGAACATGAACAAAGGGCACAGGGGTAGCTTGATATTTCGGGGTTAGAACTGCTCATAAATATATATAAGTATAATAATAGTTTATAAATGAATTTCCATCAACCCCCTACTATACCAAGCCATGTGAAGAATGCACGAGAAGACAAAGTGAAAATAAAAAATTAGGTCAACATGGAAGGAAGCCTAAATGCTCTCGACACTTTGCATCATCCTCAATTTGCTAAAAGTCAATCACAAACATGGAAGAATCATGATACAAATAGAGGAATATTTACAACACAAACACCACGCCTGTATCCAAGCACCAACAGGGGTGATGAGGGTCATCTAGGCACATATAGCATGATTAAAGGGGAAACACATCACAACACACACACAACTAATCTAAAGATAAAGAAGGGGTTTCCCCCTAACACTGATCAACCAAGAGGTTACTAGGTTCCCAATCTAGATCATCATATGGAGAAGGAGGATGAGCTTGCAGTGGTTGAATGTTAAGGGGATGAGCTTTCGATCCTCCCACAACAAGGGCTAAGGAAGAAGGACCTGTGAGGTCTCCGTCGCTCAACTCTTGTGGGTCTAAGGTCAAAAATTTCACAAAGATCGCTAAAAAGGTCGAAACTTCATCCACTAAGTTAAACATGCACTTAACGAGAGTTTCATGTTTCAAAGCGACGGATGGGGAAGGCTTCGCCCGAGGTTCACTGCTAGGCTCATCGAGTGATTCCGGAGTGGTGATGAACTTAGGAGAGGTCGAGACTGGTTATGATACTAAGATAGAACAAGTCAGTACAGGGCCACCTCTTGGGGAAGGTGGGCTCCTCTTACGTCTTCCATTGTTGAAGGGACTACTCTCTATCTTCTTCTTCATCAAAGGAAGCGAACTCCCCACAGATGAAGCAAGAACCTTAGAGGGAGAGGATGAGGAAATGACTACAGTAGATACAACCGAACTGTTAATCATATCTATGGACTTTGGGAAAGGTGAGACATCTAGAATGGATGTCAATAAAGGTGGTTGCACCAAAGGAGCAATGAATACTTGTACCTTTCCAGGTGCATGTGCACTTGCAATGAAAGCTGAAAGTGATACAAAACTAGTTTGGACAAAAATAGAAGGGAGGAGAGAGGAGGATGTGACTGGTGGTCCTGATATAGGAGTAGTCATCTCCTCTTCCTTTATCTATGAAGTGGCCTACTTAGCCAGAAGAGCCTTCCGTCGATGCTTGCACTCATGTGCAAGGCGGTTTCTATGGATATTTGAACTAGAGGCTGAAGGTTGCGAAGGAATAGAGGGTTCCAATTCAGCCATGAGAGTGTCCTCCACAACTGTTTCTAGTGGAGGGACATACTCTTGGACGGGAGCAGGAGGAACTGATTCAGAAATAGTAGGGGGAATCAGATCCAACACCTCAGTAGTGGGCCTCTTCCCATTCAATTCTTTAGAAGTAGGAGTAGTAGGAGGTTGCAGAGGCTAAGACATAGAGGAATCTCCATGAGGGGGATTTCTGTCTACCATATCGAATGGGCCTAGGCTCTGTGGGTAAGACGAGAAGCTCAAACGCAAGATGCTTGGCCTTTCACCAAGTTGGTACCATGGGATTCTATGAGGTAGAAGTAGATGGTACCATAGTAGGGCAAGAGGAAGCATCAGACTAAGTAGCAGAAGAGGAAGAAGGAGGATCTCAGAACCTCTTCTCTTCTTCCCTTCTACATGCCTTAGCGGCATCACTGTCATCTTTCAAGCAAGCGCTATGTGAAACAACATAAGGCAAAGGAGGATATCTCTCTTTTAGCCTAGCATGCCCTTTCTTTTAATTTTGATATGTACGATATAGGAGGTCCTTCCTAGGTGGGATAGGACCAATGGGTGCAAGCCAAAAGTAATCTAAGGAATAGCTACCATGTGCAACTGGTGGTCTATACCCAGTGTCATGGACAACATGTACTGAACCACCATGAATGAACTTCAAACACTTGTGCATGACTGAGGGAACTACATTCATAGCTATCAGCTAGGGGATACCTAGCTTCACCCTTAAGATTTCAGACCCTAGTATGATATCGAACATAAGGTTTATGGACTTAGGTCGAATGAGGACTGACATGAAAATACTTCCTATAGGAGATATGAAAAGTCTGTCGTGTGTGCAGAAAGTACTTTCAGGTGCATTATATCAATCCTTGTGCAGGAAGATGATTAACATGATCTCCTTCATGATAATTTTTACTTGAGATGACGAATCAACGAGAACACTAGCTACGATATTCCCATTTATCCTTGTAGGAATGTAGAGAGGACATGGTTCCCTATTAAATCCCATTGGTAGGTCCTATGAAGTGAAGGTTATACTAGCACCACTACTCATATTATACATAGAGGGAATAGGTTGATTTAGGAAAGAGGCCATCACGCACACTAGACAACACTTCCATAGAGCCTCCTAAAGGTTAAAGGACAAAGCAGTGACCCAATTTAGGTTTCATTACACAATACTTTTGGAACCTTCCAACTACGCTTACTAGGGGTCGTAGGTTGGGTTGGAAAGTGGAAGCCTCACAACACTCACACCTAAAACACTCCTAGGACATGAGGAAAGGGTCTTTCAGTATCACAAAATAGAACCAAAATGGTTCACGTCAGGTTCACCAAAAATGTAAGAGAGAGTAACCAACCACTACAAGGCCCCAAGTCACGAAAGGCCAAGAGTAGTAGGGTGCCCTAAGTTACCTCAGTTCAAAGGAATGTTAGGATAGGCAGGGTGAAAATGATGAGAACTATGAGGTCCTTCGATCACTCTGCAAACCTGAATACTGGAAGGAGAAAAGATGAGTCAGTTCTTAGGGTCAACTCTGTGTCTCAGATAGCTCTTTGTCAGAGGATAGAAGCACAATTTTGGGATGACAATGTGGGACGCTGGCGTCTCTCAGGTGCACTAGTGTTCGTATGGCCACAAAACCAAGGAGACAAGGTCTAACCTCTAAAAAGTGGACTAACAGCCTAGTTATGAGTTTCTAAAGGTGCAAAATAAGACTATGAAATACGAAACATAAAGATGGATGTGATAAAGGAAGTATATTACCACAAGGGTGATGAAGAAAATCTCACACAATAACCTTTTCACCAGCTTGCTCCAAGATCTCCTCACCTGCACATAGAAAAGAGGGAAAATGTTGGGGGATGTTTAGGGGTTTGCCTCAGTCAGAGCCCCATTTTGGTGTTTCCACCTCCACGGACAGCCAAGTTTTCCATAATATAGAAATAAAGCGATAAATAAGGAAATACAAGCAATGTACACCAAAACACTATAAAACAGTAATTTGCTAACTCAATCAAGTAATAGAGAAGATGAATGAGGAGCTTACCACCTCCATCTAAAGCGCTCAAGGCTAGTGGAGGAGAAAGATGAGAGGAACTCAAGCCTCTGTTGTAATGGAGTTGTCTTGCGCTTTCTCTATTGAAGTGATGGAGTGAAGAGATTGATGCTATGGAGTGTGAAATAGTGTTGCAATGCTTGAAGTGAATGCTCAAAGCTTGGAGAGATTGTGTCAAGATGGTGAAACTTGAAAATGGATGAATGAGAGATGAATATGAAGAAGAGGAATAAAGATTCTAGTTGATGGAAATTGAGTCATTTGCATGTAGTGTAAAGTTGGAAAGTCATGTAACTATCCTTTTGTTTGTCATATGACCAAACCGACTATTCCAACATGTTTGTATGGGTGGGTTTATGGTATGCAAGGTCCTCTTTCACATCCAAACATGTCGAAACAGTTCAAGCCACATTCTACCAATGAAGTCTCTTAAGAGACCAAAGTGCAAAAGGGAAACAAGCTTTGACGAGTGATTACTCAGAAATTGTAGCACTTGAAAACATTATTACTGAGGTGAAGAGATCACATAGGGACCCTCTACAATAGCCTCTCTTTGTTTTTGATAAATCCAAGTCATTTTCCTATGGTGAACATATTTTAATTGATGCAAAACGGGTCAGTTGCATGTAGTGTAAAGTTGGAAAGTGGTGTAACTTTTGTTCTATTTTTCATACAACCAAACTGACTATTCCAAAATGTCTGTATGTGTGGTTTTATTCTAGGAAAGTTCCTCTTTTGCACCCAAACATGCTGAAACAATCTAAGCAACATTCTACTGGCGAGGTCTCTTAAGAGACCAAAGTGTAAAAGGGCAGCAAACTTCGATGAGTGATTACATGAAAATAGTGGCACTTGGAAACATTTTATCTAAGGCTATGGGATCATGTAGGGCTCTTCTACAACAACCTCTCTTGGTTTTTGATAGCTCCAAGTCATTTTCCTATGATGAATAGATTTTAGTTGATGGAAAATGGGTTAGTTGCATATAGTTTAAAGTTTCAAGGTAGGCTACTTTTTGTTTTGTTCTTAATGGAGCCAAAAAATTAGCACCATCACGTCTAGGTGGGTACATCTATGCTAGGCATGGTCACTGTGTTTCATTATAAAAGGTTTGTAGGTTTTTTGTTGGTAAGGTTGATTTGTGGTCTCTTAATCTCCAATAATCCAATGCCCTTATGATCTTTAATAAGACTTGCATGCCTTGACTTTTTGTTTGTGAGACTTAGTTGTTACATTCCAATTTTTTTATGTCTTCCTCAATGATATAAAGAATGAAGCATACACATGAAGCATGAAGCATGGTAGCATCAAGCATCAAGCATACACATAAATTTCCTCTGTGAAACACATGAAGCATACTATATTCATATGATTGATTTAATGTTCGATAATCTTACAAGAGAATAATGTTCAAACTTTATTATATATTTAGAATTGTAGAAAAGAAGAGTGCATGTAAAACACTTTGATTTTAAATATTTGAAGTAAAACATTTACAATTGTCTATTGAAGCATGGATTTATAATGCAAACATGGACACTATCAATAAAAATGATTTTTATTAACCAAATAGCCATGTAGGTATACATCAATATATGTCGATATAAGCATAAAATATATACAAAATAGCCATATAGGATTACAAGAATGCCAAATAGGCATAGAATTTCAAGTATATGCAATACAAAATATGTCCAAAAATGCCATATAGGCATACAACAAAGGATCCCAATCAAAATTCATTGCCCTCTAGGTGGTGGAAATAGATAGGTGGCCTTTTGTTGGTCGAGTGGATGGTGATGCATATGAAACTCATTTACTTTGAACTTGAGGGATGCTCCTCCTATTTAGTTCCAAATCAAGCTTCACCTATTACAATAACAAGTAAAGACATTAACATATATATAAATTACATTACAAAAAAATGATATATTTAACAAAATAATCACTTACTGTTGCTAAATAATCTCTCTCCTCAAGTGGAAGATCTGCATGCTTAGGGTCTGGCATGCCAAAGTCCTATAGAAACCATCCAAATAGAAATTAAACTATGAATCAATAATCATTTGTTTTTCAATACTAAATAGCTATAACGACGAATGTATTTTGAAATTTACTAATTTTCCTCATACCCTAATGAGAGCCATCGAGCTATCTATTGGAGAAGCTACACCATGCTTCATTCCCCTATCAACATCAGGAGGTGTTTTTACTTCCATCATCTAAAAATAAAACAACAAATTATTCAATCATGAAAACTAGAATAGTGATGCAAGTCATGGTTTATAATGTATGAGCTAATTAACAAAATTTTGAGTACTTATTGAACTATAGATTTCTTACTATTATGCTTACTATTCTCCCTATCCATAGCTTGTTTGACATAACCTATTTTAGGCTTTTATCCATAGTAGAAAGGTAGTGAACTGTTTGATAAAATGCTTTGGCAAACATGTATGAAAAATATGGTAGCATAGAGAAGGCAGTGAACTGTTAAAAAAAAATTCCTCAAAGAAATAAAAACTCATGGTGATGGAATGTCATTAAAAATTTTCTTTTCATGGCATTCCATCACAATGAGACCAGATTTCTTTGAGGCACTTTTTTCAAAAATTTCATTTTCTTCTCTATGTTATTATGTTGGGATGGGGTGGATGGTATTGTGTATTTTTGGTTATAAGATGGAGGGGGGTCATGACAAGAAGAGGGAGGTATGTTTTGATCATGAGGGTAAGAGGATCATTAGATGGGGTGGAAGGTGTAACTTTGAGACCACATTTCGAGAGTGATCATACAATGGAGTGGAAGAGGTACTTTGATCTGGACATGAAAGGAAGGGTGTCGTTAGATGAAGTAGGGGAGAGGGGGATGAAGGGATATATTTCTCTTGAGATGGAAAGATATCATTAAATGAGACAAAAGGGATATGTTGTTCTTGATTGGAAATGGGATCATGAGATGGAAGGGGATCATATGATGGAGGAGAAGGGTTTCCTTGATCTTTATATGGAGGTGAATCTATGTTAGCATGCTTTTGATTAGGAGATGGACATAGTTCATTTCACATGGATGGTGTGATGAGGGTGAAAGTTTTTATAGACTCTTCAACTTAGATAGATGGATTGATAGGGGATTCATTTAATATTTATGGTATTAGGGTTTATCTTGATGTGGGGGTGATGAAGGTGGATGTATGATATGAGAAGATTGCACCACTATTTTTGCATGGGGAAACAACCACCTTTGCAAATAGTCCTTGGAGGAAGTTATTATGACAGACAGGGGATGACTTTTCTTGGTAATAGTGGCGTGATGTGTATTTTAAGGATGTGGGATATGAACAAGTGGAATAAGAGTTGGAAGCTTCCATGGATTGGTAAATTAAGGATGAGGATAAGGACCTTGAAAAAGGATTTGGAGGGGAATATTGGATAAAGGCTTGGTTTCCATTGTCAAAGGAAGGGGATGAATAAGCAAGAGGAGATGGATTGGGATTGGATGAAGGTAGGAAGGATGGAAGCTTAGCACTGATGTCGAGGAGACATCTAAGCATGGAATCCTTATAATTATGAAAGTAGTAGGTGAGGATAAAATTAGTGGTGATGGATGGGAATGATATGGATGGGACTTGAGGGGAGATTTGGATGGGGGATTGGTAGAAAATTGGAGCATTTTGTCTATTGAAAATGGATTCAAGGTGATCCATACTGATCTCATTGTCATCATTGGGATTATACTCAGGTTGGAAAAAAATGATATCCTCATCATCATCGATATGGTTGGGGTTGGTTGGAATGGATGAAGTTGGATTAGAATAGATTAGGTTGGATGGAGTATAGATTAGATTGTTAGACATGGTGGAGGATTGATTGGAAGAAAGATTGGTATTGATTTTAGATGAGGATGGAAATTAGGATGATGGATTTGAAATGAACTTGGGGATTGGAAGAATGGGATCTAAGGATGAAGATGGAGGATGGGATTAGATTTGGGGATCGAATGCAAGATCTTAAAATGATTTTATTTGATTAAAGAGGATTATCTATTCTTAAGGAAGCAAGTTGTTTAAAAAAAAAGTCTCAAAGAAATGTGGTCTCATGGTGATGGAATGCTATTCCATCACAATGAGACCACATTTCTTCAAGGATTTTTTTCAAAAAACTCGCTACCTTGTCTATGCTATTGCTTAGTATTATGATTTGATAGATTTTTTCCAAGAATCCATAGTTTGTTGGAAAGCACTTGTTTTAGGCTTTTAGCCATAGCATCAAGGAAGTGAACTATTTCATAAAATGATTTGGTAGACATGTATGAAAATATGGTAGCATAGAAAAGGAAATGAGTTGTTTGAAAAAATGCCTCAAAGAAATTTCATCTCATGGTGAAAGACATCACCATGAGACTACATTTCTTTGAGGCATTTTTCCAAACAACTCATTGCCTTGTCTATGCTATTACTTACTATTATGCTTTGATATATTTTTTCCAGGCATCCATAGCATAGAAAAGGCAGTGAACTATTTGAAAAAATTCCTCAATAAAATGTGGTCTCATGGAATGTCATGAAAAGAAAATGTAATTGGCAACTGCTCCTAGTTATTAGTTATGCAATGTGAAGTAATTGCATCACTACTTATGTTGAATTTCTAAAAACTATATTGTAATTGAAATTTTGTCATGTATCAACATCTAGTTATTAGTTATGCAATGTGAAGTAATTATTTGAGTTTGAAAGATGTACAATGTAATGCAATCAACTATATGAATATAAAATACACAAATCTATTAAGTACAATTCATTAGTTAAACTCTTTATTCTATTACCTGAGTGAAGGTTTGAACTCCACCACCACTAGGAGGTTTTGCCGTGAAATATCTGATATTAACCTATTCAACATGCAAAATCAGATATTAGAATACCATTCATATAACAATGTTATTAACATGTAATATCTATAATTGTTTACTAGTTACATACCTCGACAATAGATGCCATGGAGTAATAAGGAGGTGGAGGGCCGATGAAAATAATATGAACACTATGACCCTAAAATTTTAATAGAATCATTAAACTAAATTAGTTAACCTTGCATTTCAAAAATGAAATTTAATAAATTAAATTCAATGAACATTCTAACATTTACTTGAGTATCGAGGCCGAAAGCCTCATTCAACATGGCATCTGTCATCACCAATTGGTCAGATGTAGATGTAGCCTACACATCAGCCTCCTGAATATTTGTGGGGTCATATGTACAAGTGGACCCACAAGCCTGACAAATATGTGGTGGAATCCTACCCCTCAAAGTCTCCCGTAGCTCACATTATACTGCAGGACTCACACGCTTAGTGATACTCTAGATCAAAGAACTAATAGATTGTAGAGTATCCACCTCAACAGTCTTCTTCACAATGGAAGAGATAGCAACGTCCTCATAAGATGGTCTAGCGAGTGCTCATCTCACCGGTTGTTGAGGATCAAGACGTGCACCTAGTCTATCTTGTGTTGACCCAGCACCTCTCCCGACGAAGTCTTGCATATCAAAATAGTGGATTTTGTTGAGGACAAACTCATAGTAGAGTTTCCTCAATAAATATTGGGGGAGCTCATTATTGTTACATGGAGGATGGTCAAAAACCATCCACCACCTCTTCCAAAAATTGTCCTTTATTGCTTGGTGGCTGCACCAATGGATAGGAAATCTCTTGCTTGTAAGGTGAAGAGGTTTATTTGTACGTGGGTTAGTGAATAGTGAACACAAGTCATATTTTGTAATTTTGTAATTTTTTACTTGTTTGTAGGATAGTTTATTTGCATAAAAATCTTGGTACTCCCGCCTCTTATCTTCCCAACCACTTAATTTCTTGCTAATTGCATCTACATGTGTTAACATAGCTTGAAGTGAATTTGCAAGTGTGGTTCTTTTCAAGGTTGAACTTACAGGATCGTTCAACCTCGCAATTAAATCATCTCATCAATTTTTTTTTCTTGTTTTCAATTTACCGCATTAAATTTTGTTGAGTTCCACGAGGATGTTGAAGAATTGTTGGAGTTTTGTTGTGGTTGTTGGTCAGGATTTTGTTGGTGTGGTTGTTCATGAGGAGGAGAAGGATTTTGAGGAGGAGAATTATGTGGATTTTCAACTTCTAAAAGTTAAAGAAATTAACATCAAAAACATATTAAATCTACCTATTTAACAACAAATTCACAAAAAGAAACAATAAAATATTACTCCTTTGAGCTTCTCATCAATGTGGCAGCATTCTGGCAAAGAAATAATCAAATTTTGGGTCTCCACAATGTGAGCCCACCTTGGAAGGGTTTGCAAACTGTGGATGGAGGAAACATGACAGTCTAAAAATGAATTTGATTTTCTTTTTTTTCTTATAACAACTCATAATGTGCTCACATTGTAACATGAGCATGTTATAGGATCGGTCACACCAAGCCACAACGTGAGTGCATTATAACGTGCTTGCATTATGGGTTTTCAATTTTTTTTTAAAAGTTGGCAACTTTTTGGCCCCCAAACTTTTTGCACCTAGCCGCCTAGATTAGTGGAAAAAAGAAAGCCTTGGACAAATAAATCTGCAAGAAAAATGTTAGTATTTTGATGCCTTTTCCTTTGATAGTTGATTTCAACTTGCAAAAGAAGTGGTTAGATGATAAAATGATCACATGAAATGAATCTTAGCATGAAAATAACCATAAAAATTTTGGGCCCTTTTTCCAATGGAGGAGTTAGTACACTTAACCCTTTTTGTGAAGCCCCCAAAGGAAAAAAATTTGGATAAGGAAAATAATAGATTTTGATTATTTTTTCATTAAAAAAGCATTAAACCCCTACAACATGCATTGGTAACTCAAAAAAATAGATTAGATGAAGAAAACAATTGAAAGAAGGTTTAAGTATGAAACATGAAGCATAGGTGTAGCTTTGCAGATAAATTTTTGCTTCTGCTAAAGCAAAGGTGCCATTATGTGAATAAAGGTGCAAATTTGCAGATGAGGCCAAGAAACAACTTTCTAGAGGTTAAAAATTGATGTTTTTTAGTGACCTAGTTCAGGAAACAACTTGAAAATGCAGTTAATGACCTAGAAATGAAATTTTGATGCAAAAAACACATGTGAAACCCTAAAATATGAACACTAAAGTAGAGGTGCAGAAATTTTGAGCAAGGCACCACTTTACAAATTATGCCAAAAATTGACCCTTGGAAATAAAAAAATGAGGTTTTTCACTAATCCAAGTGGGGGAGGGGATAGATGATCATGTGGGGGATCTAAAAACATGAATATCTTGCCAAAATATGTCCCCTTATGTAGTGAAAATGATTTCAAGATGAAGAAAATCCTAGGTGACCTAGAAAGCTTGTAGGAAACCCCAGTCTCACAAAACTCTAAAAAGACCTAGTTTAAGCATGAAAATGATGGATGAACTTGCAAAAAAAATGTTAGAGTGATGAAGACCTACAAAAAAAGATGTTAGAAGCCAAAAAAACCCTAAATATAGGTGAAAATGATGAAAGAAGTGCCAGAAAGTAGAAGCGCAACAATTTTTGGAAAAAGTGCCACAATTTTGAGCATAGGCACCTTAGTTTTGAGCATAGGCATAGTAGTTTTGAGAAAGGGTGCCAGAATTTTGAACGAAGGGTGGGAAGCCACTAGGAGTGCAAAAATGAAGAAGGTAAAGATTAATATGATGATAAATATGTTGCAAAGATGGCTGACGTTGCACCAAAAGATCGACCTATTAATGCCTAATACAACCGTTGGATTTATACAAGATCCAAGATCCATAGGAGGTGGTTAAACCATGTCACGAAGCTCAATCACCATGTTGGCCCACATCGAGGAGACCAAGGGAGAAACCTTGCAACAATACCTCCCCCAACGCAAGCGAGGTGTTCGAACCTGTGACCTTGGCTCTGATACCAATTGTTGCAAAGAGGAATGTTGTTGCACCAAACGATCAACCTGTTAATGCTCGATACAACCACGAGATTTATACAAAATCCAAAATACACAGGAGGTGGTTAAACCATGTCACAAAGCTTTTGCACCACGTTCTCCCATGCCGAGGAGACTATTGTTTGGTGTTTCTGCACATCAACAACTCAGACAGAATAAAACTTATCCTATCTCTCTTGAAAGGTTGATCTCTATGAAAAAAGAGATAACCCCAAGGTCTCTCGGGTTTTAGGTCATGACAATGCAGTAGAAAAAACTCAATGATAAAATGTGAATATGTTGGTAATCACAAGGGGTCTTACCTACAAGGCTGGAACTCTAAACTCATCGGATTTTAAGATATAGTGATGCTTTAACTTAGTTTCTAACCATCTAATAAAAGAAACAACAAAAGATAAGGGTTTCAAAAGTTCTAATTGCTAACACTACTTCTAACACTAATCACACAAATGATGAAAGACCTGGAATGGACCAATCCCTTAAACTAATTTCCAGTCAACCCAGGCTATACCTGCAATCTTGCAGAAAACATTGCAATCTTCTAAGGTGTTAAAGATTTTCAGACTGAAGGCACTCATTCAATGGGACTGAATGAATACATACAATTGAGATAAAAACATAAATATAAGGTACAGGCTGACCTTGTACAACATTCCCATAATCAAGAAACTGCCCAAGATATGAACGAGGGATCGCTACAACATTCTGGATATTAAATCATAAGCATTACAAATTAAATTTAAGCTACATCTAAACATTTCCAAACAATTTGAAAGATAGAACAAGAAACATGCAAGATTATCCAATGCAAAGGAGGCACCAGTCACGACACAATGTCTGCACTTTGTATTACATCATCGTATTAACAACATTTCTCATTTGTTACAACACTTGCTTGAGATGTGAAAATTACCTCTACTCTGCTAACATGCTATTCTACTACTAACCTACTGATTACAAGTCTCTACTAATTCCAACATATATGGAGATCGAACCCTTACAAAAGAGGTAGAATGCCACATTTATGGAAAAATGCCTGTAGCATGAAACAAAGCTAGGGTTACAAGAAATCACGGCCACCAACCAGATCAACCCTGAAAGACCGAAATAAATCACCGTTCAACCATGAATGTAGCAAAAGGATGCCATCAGATCAACTTGGGATCACACACAACCAAGGGATAGATCCTGGAGCCACACTCGCCATGAATGAACACCCACGTCCACCAAAACTAGGAGAAAAACTAGCCACCGATCGAGCTTGAGATGCGAAATGAATGATCAAGATCAGTCCTGACCAGGAGGAAACCATCACATCCCACCAAGCAGCCACTAATCTCCCAATGGCCCAAAGAAGAAAGCCAAACCACATGCAAGCCCAACAGGATGGCACCAACACCGTCGCTGCAAAAGACAAAATACTGCCCTACCACGGTGGAGCAATGGATAGCCAGCGGTACCACAGTAAATTACCATGCTACCATGGGGAGTAAGACAAAGGCTCACGATGTGGCGGTAGTCACCGTGCTACCACAAGAGCCCGTGAATGAGGCTGTGGTAGCACGGTAACTCCGCGCTACCACGAGTCAAAGTTAGAGAAGGTACGGGGGCGTAGTAAGAGTAGGGGATCGGTCCTCGAGCCACACCCAACAATAAATGAAGCATTCGCACTCCACTACAGCTCACAGGCACATCAACCTAAAAAAAAAAACCCACCATCAATGCCCAATACATCACCAAAACACAAAACAGTTCCATAGAGTTCCAAAGTTAGAGAACCAAGTAGTAGTCCAGGTGGGAGTAGCACCAAAAATAGGCAGAGGCAGAGGTGGAAAGGAAAGGGGAATAGGTGAGACATAGCCAAAACCCATTTGACAGAGGCAGAATGGAAATTGAAGCAGGCACCAAAGAGAAGCTAGGCAGAATCGGAGCTGGATATCGGAGGAGGCAGAACCACGATCGAAACCGACAATGGGGAGGGCGAGCGAACAAGGAAAAAACCAGCGGGGGCGGAGCCGGAACTAGAATGGGATCAAGACTGGGAACTTTGGAAAAGTTCCCAGTCATGATCCATTCCGCGCCCGACTCCGCCGAACACAAATGGGGAAAAGAACCAAAGCGCTGAAGAAAGGAACAAGCCAATGAGGGGCAGACCCGAAACTGGAATGGGATCAGGATTGGGAAATTTGGAAAATTTCCCAGTAATGATCCATTCTACACCCAACTTTTCTAGAGGCAAATGAAAAGAAACCAACAACCGATGAGACAAAACAGGTGAATAAAAAATAGCAAGGCGGGAGCTAGAGCCTGAACGAGAATGGAAACCGAATCGCGATCTTTGGAAAAAAAATCCAAATCGGATTCCATCCCAGTTCCACCTTCAACAGAACAAAAAGAAAAGACGAAGGAAGCGAAGCGAAGAAAACACCAAAGGGGGGGGAATCAACCCTTAGGCCAGAAAATGGGCAAGGCAACAACAAAATGAGAAGGCGGGAAGCGAAGCTGGAACGAGAATGAAAAAAGAACCCAGAACTTGCCAAAGTTTGAAGTTCTATTACATTCTGGTTTTTCCTCCAACAGAACAAAGAAAACAAAGAAGACAAGGGAGAGCTAAGGGGAGAAACCAACCCTTAGGACCCAAACAAAACAACAAAGGGGAAAACATAAGGCAAAAGAAAACCACCCAAAGAGGACAACCACGAGACCCCAAGACCAAAAGGAACTCCAATAGAAAGGGCACCCAAAAGCAAGGTAAGCACCAAGACCAAAACCCCAAGATTTTCAAAGATAAGCACATAAGAGGGTCAAGGACACAAAAGGGACCAAGAGGGCAGGCAAAAAAAAAAGGGTCCCCACCTTCAGTGGGGCGTGTGTGCAAAAACTGCACAATAGAGACCAAGGCCAACACCTTGCAACAAAATAGATGAGAATGTATAAATAAGATTTGTACCTTCATAGTCTTCTACTCTTCATGGATTGAGCTTACAAGATTCCACCCATATCTTGTAGATTTTCTCCAAATGATGTAAATCAATGTGGTTGCTCAATGTTTTAGCAGCATGGTGGTTGGATAGTGATAGATTTGGGGGATATTTAAACAACATAAGAGTATGGATAATTTATGTTGAAAGAATGAGAGACAAGGCCTCATTGTATAGAATTTTGGTGAGAGGAATCAATGGCTAGGATCGATTGGTTAATGGAGGGTTGAGATTGAAAGAAAGATAGGGTTTAGATCAAGGAATGAAGATTGATTAGCCTTGTGACAAGTGCCATAACATGGAAAGGGGTGAAATGGGGAGGTGTGCTCACACATGTGTGAGCACACATTGGGAATAGAGGCATTAAATTTGTGTAAGAGATAAGGTGGATTGTATAAGAGGTTAGAGGGGGTAGGTAAAATTTAGTTATTTAAAATTAAGAAATAATGGAAATGTGGATTAGGGATGAGGGTTAGATCAATTAATCAAGGATTAATTGATTAATGAGGATGGGTTGAGTTAATAAACCAAGTTTTTATTAACTTGGGTGGAGTTAAAATTTAGAGAATAGGATAATAATGATTAGGAAAGGGATAAAGTTAATTAATCAAGGATTAACTAACTTAAGAAAGGTTAGGAGGTTTAGAGAAATAAGGGTAAAGGTTAGGTTTAACTTAATAAATGTGGATTTATTTCATTAAAGTTGGTGGATAAAGGAAATGGGAAAATTAATTAAATAAATAAATATTATTTAATTAATTAATGGGTTAGGATAGGTTAAAATGAGGTGTGGATGGGCAAGGTCACATTTTAGGTGTCTGCAAGATGATTTCTAACGATGATTTCCATTGCAAGAAAGATATATCCTAGGACATGTTATCAGATGCTAAGACTAAGACTAATTATTTGATAAGACGTTGATACAAATATTACCGACTTGTTTACTCACAATCAAGACTTTAGATTTTTTACATTTAGGTTTACACTTCTTGAATTTACCACACTTGTTTCCAATTGTTTTACCAAAGGTTGATGATGATGATCAATTTATTATGGATGGAAGTTTATTGTGAGTGAAAGTGAAATGGGATGGGTGGTTTTGGACTATTTGGACTGTTTCAATGTTTCTAGACATTTTTCAATGTTTTGAGGTTGTTTTTAGTGTATGTTAATGTTTAGGTTTTCAGTTATTTGAGGTTGTTTAGGATTTTTGAATGTTTTACACTAATTTGGTTTTCATGTTTTTCAAATATTTTTGTGTTTTCTGAGATTAGACCAAGAACTAAAGGAAAACTAACCTAGTGCCTCAGGGGCTCATCTGTGATGGCCTTTCCTATGTTATACATGTAGAGATGATGTATTTCAACTGACTTTGACCAGTAACTATTTATTGAAGGCATATGAACATTGATGGATTGTCATTTTATTATGATAGTGTAATGTCATAAAATTGCACCCCTTACAATTTCACATACATTTTTATATCCGCTTTAGTGTCCACTCCCTTAGCACTTGTGTAAGCTCATTTTAGCTTCTACATAATCCTTTTTCCCTCTCATGATGCTTGGGAGCCCTTTTCAATAGTTACCCTCACACGTTAGCTTTTCTTCAAACCTTGCACTTCTTTCGTTCTCATTTTTTTGTAGCATGATTTCTCTAGACACTAGTATGCCATGCGGATGTCTGCATGCTACACTAGTGTCTGGTGTTGTTTCTACACTCAAATAGTTGTTTTCGAGCATGTTCACCACTTGTCATATGATTTTCTCAGTGGTAATAGCTCGGGATGCCTTGTAATGGCTCAAGAAGCTTCTTTTCCTTCTTCTCCTCTCCTTAAAAGCTATCTTTTCAACTCATTCAGCATTCTTCTTCTCCTTCTTGGCTTCTATCTTGCACTTACTATCCTCTCTCTTGGTCCCTCAAGCTTGCACAACTCCATTGCTTGCTACAATAGCATTCTCTCAAGCACTGACAACACCCTTTGCAACTCTCTTGGCTCTTGCCGCTATCTCTCCCCCTTTGGCTTCCTTAAGCATTGTAGCTAACATCTACCTCACCTTGTGCTTGTGAGCATCCTAGGATTCCACACATCCTCTAATTACTACACCTTTATCTTGTGATATGGGTTCTCCTCCTCGAGCGGGGATTGCTTTTATCACCTATATTTTGTGATATGGGTTCTCTTCCTCGAGCAAGGATCACTTTTATCACTCTTGCATTTAGTTCATTTCTCTCTATTCACTTTTTCCATCTATCTGGCTTTCCATGGAGGTGGGAAAACCAAAATAGGGGTTTGACTAAGGCAAACCCCTATACAACCCCAACACTTTCTCTAAATCTTACGCATGCAGGTATTGAAGACATTCATGTGCTGGAGGATTTGTTACTTGGATTGTTGTGAAAAGTTTTTGTCTCTTCTTCTCTTTATCTCAATCATTTACTTTACTTTATTTTAGTTCTATTATATTCTATTACTTTCTCATGTTTCAAGGTTTCTTAGCAATTAGAATAGAATTAGTCACTTTGTTGTTTTGTGAGATATTCTCACTTTCTGGTTTGTACAAGACACTAGCATGCTACGATGTCATCCTTATTTCATGCTACTGTCCTTTAGCCGAGAGCTTGTTAGTTTTTCCAGAAAATCATTGTGACCTGCTCTTTCCGATTCTAGAATTTTTGTGTTGTTCCTTGACATAGTTTAGGGCAGTTCGGCCCTTGGGAATCTCTTGAGAATAAAGAGACTCATGAGTAGTGAATCCCCCTTCTCTACATTTTGGTGAACCCGACATGAACCATAGTATTTTTCAAAAAAATAGGAATTTATTTACCCCAACTTGGTGGGGTTATAACTTTTGACTCAATGCTCAAAATTCAAAACCATTTGCACCGATGCAAGTTTCAACCCAAAATTATGCTCCAAAGATCTCTGAAAATGTAAATTAATAGAACCTAGAAAATACCAAAAAAATCCAAAAATCTAGATTTGTGGTTTTTCTCAGTTCTGTCATCCCTAGACTACTCTAGATCAATGAACTTGTTTATTCATTATTTATCATATTTAACTTACTATTTTCAAAATGAATTTAATATCTTCTTTTATCATTTCAATATCTAGTTCTATTCAAAGTTTTAATGATGTTCCATTTCATGCATGTGATAGTGGCTTGTCTTTGCCCATGTCACTTTGTATCTTTGATCCTTCTCATGAGATTCCTTTTTTTTCATAGAATATCTTGTTGCAAGAAGATGAAATCATTGATACCTTTCTTAACATTACTCTACCTTCTATTCATTCCAATGCACTTTCTTCTACAAATGATGCATTTGTGAATGATGAATCTACCCTTCATTCCAATGCACTCTCTTCTAGAGACGTTGCATTAGCGAATGATGAATCTCCTTCCACATTTGATCCTCCCTGGATCGATGTTGAGAATATTTATTTCAATAATTATTCCACTAGTTGTGATGATTCTATAAATGTAATTTATGTCTCTACTGCCCCTCAAAGGCCTAGGAGATCAGTCATTTATTTGACTCCAGCTAGTCCTTCTCCAAAAAGGATTTCTTCTATTGATGGTGTCCCATTTGGTAGTGATTCTCTTGATCTTTCTATGGCTCCCTCTAATAGAGCGGTAACCCATACTTATGAGAATAGAATTAATAAACAACCAAGCTTTCCTCAAGATCCTAAACCTATGACTAAAGAACCTAGTGATTACGATCCTATCGAGCAACTTCACGTTACTTCGACCAAGATCTCATTGTGGGAATTGCTTCAGTCTGCTCCAGTTTATCAAGGTATGCTTCAGGAAGCGTTGCAAATGATCCTCTTGCCTACCTCTATTAGGCTGAAATATTTTAATGTGTTGATAGCTCATATTCATGTGGATTCACCAAATATTATGTTCTATCCACAAGAACTCCTACCTCCAAAAGTACAGAAGTAAGCAGACCCTTTAATGATTATAGTTAATATTAGTAATATAGGCATTAGACGTAGTCTCATTGATGCTAGTTTCGTGCTCAATGTATGTAGCATTGATCTATTTCCTGAGATTAATATTGTTTCATCTTCTCTTAATGCTTCTTTTGTTGACATTCATGGGTTCGATAATGTCAGTCAAAAAGCCCTAGGCACAATAGTCTTGCCTTTGAGATTGGGACCCATTACTATACCTACCCTTGTATATGTTATGTCAAAAAAATTACGATATAACCTTCTTCTTCGTAGACCGTGGACTCATGCTATGGGTGCAATCCTGTCTACCTTGCATAAATCTGTTAAGTTCATTTGCAATAATTCAGGAATCACAGTCAGAGCTGACCTTGATACTATGCATTTATGTGAGATGGAAACTGTTGGTCAGGTTTTGATTGTGCCTACTCTTATTCCTTTAGTTTCTTCCAATGTGTCGATGTTTACTCCAATAGTCTCTACTACAAAGGATACTCTTGAGATAGATATCCCTGAAGACGATCCTTCTGAAGAAAGAAATATTAAGTTTTCTCCTTCTACCTCTTCTCAAAAAAATGCATGTCTTGGTGATGATTGGGGTTCTTTAGACTTTACAGAATCCTTCATGGTAAAATATAAAGTCAACCTGATCCACTCAAGCCTTCTAATAACATCATCCACACCCGCCATCAAAGATGATTATTCTTTTGTATCACGGGATAATGTGAGAAAAAATTGTAATGTTCTTAATGTTGATCCTCCTTCTGATGAAGATGATCACACCTCTGTTAAAGAGGCTAATGATGGCAGTCCTATCAAGAAGGTTGATAGTGATCCCATAGAAGAGTGTGGTCCCAATTACTGGAATAATGCTCTTTATGAAGATCCTCCTCCTTCTCAAGATTTGTAAACATGTTATGGCCCTAGCTTTAACCTCACCTCTAAATATTGTTATGGGTGTAAAGGTTGTGGGTGTAATGAGCAAGGCATTTAGGTCCCTATATAATGCATGCCTCATAAGTGTAATTTGGGGCTTGACTGCTCGAATGAACACTCTAAGAAGAAAACATGGTTGAATGTTGACACAATTTCCACTCAACCTCATTCTCTTGGGTTGCTTCATCTTCCTTTGTCTTCTATCTTCATGTATTCTTCTTGTGAGAAATCGAGTCTTTCTCCACAAGAGAAAGGGTTGCTTCCTACTCATTCTTTTTCTGAGCAAGAGAATATTTTTTTGAGTCTTCTAAAATCCCACTCGATTACTCTTCCTTCTCCTACAAGTAAGAAATTTCATAACCATGATAAAGAAAAACATTCTTTCTATGCATACCATCAAGTTCCTGACCATTCCACTAGTGAATGTAAAGCCTTGAAGGAAAAAATACAACTTCTTGATTCAGGTGCCATCACTCATTTATTTGTTGATGCACCCACCTCTTCTTCAAATGACAAGTGATATCGAGGTTTACCTCTATCCTATATGTTCTATGTATCTTGTATGGTTCTCCTCCCCTATATGTTGGGTGTAGTGATAACTTGTTTTGGAGATGTGCATCCTTCTTAAGGACCCCCTCCCTTCTCTATGTATATTAAATGGAGCATCCCTTGAGTGGACCCCTTTTTCTTCTGAAGGGTTCTTGAGGGACCCCCTTTAAATTTTTTTATCTCAAATGAATTCTTTGGCGTCTAACTTAGGGGCAGCTTGACTAGACCCTTCTTTTCTATAACTGTCCTACAACGCAGCTTACAATAGCCCTAAGTTCTTCTAATTAGTCTTTCTCTATAGGACTGAGAACTTGTAGAGATCCTTTGCATAAAGCTTTCCTAACATGTTTGGTCTATATATTTACATGTTGCTTTGTAGGTGCACCTATGAGGCTGCTTTTCAATATGACTCTACGGAGTCCCCTACGTCGGGCTTCCTTCATGTGAGAGTACTTGGGGGAATGCCTTCTTTGTAGGTCTAAGGGCCTATGAAGTGCTTTTCATCCTATGGGATTTGTCCATGATTGGTCTGTGGGCCTTCGGTGTACTTTGTGCAACTTTGTAGTTTTGTGGAGCTATGGAGTCTTTTTGTTTGAACCTCCTTAGGAGAGAGTACCTATGGATCCATCTCTCTTGGAATTTTCATTCCTTTCTAGCTCGTAAGTTCTTTTCTCTCTTCTCTTCTCAATTGTGTATATCGGATCAAAGATCTGCATCTTCTTCATCTTAGGTATATGCTATTTCTCTCTTTGAAATTGATTGCTTCCTTGACTTTTGGGTGCATTCTTCTCTTGAAGCAATCAATCCTTACATTCTTCTCTTCATTTTAGATTTCTTCTATGTGCTATAATTTCTTAATTTGGGGATGACACATAGTACTGAGAAAACCTTCTACATTGAGGTCTCTTTCACTTTGCTGACTCAAATCTTGATAGTTAGTTAGGTGCATATGTGTGTGTTTTTATGTTCTAACCCTGAGATGTATTGGATTTTTATGTGCTAACATTTTTGTCTTGTGTAGGTCTTTCTTATCTAATGTGTTTGTTTTGTAGGTCTTCAGGGTGGGGGCATGCTTCCTTAGTTCGAAGAGTTGTCTACTTCCTCTAAAATATCCTTTTGGTATCATGATGTTATTTATTTTTAGTATATTTCCTTTAGCGTGCATATTAGTGTAGATTCATATGCCCACTAAAGTGGGGGAAAAATGTAATGTCATAAAATTGCACCCCTTGCAATTTCACATACATTCTTGTATCCACTTTATTGTCCACTCCCTTAGCACTTCTGTAGGCTCATTTTAGCCCCTGCATAAGCATTTTTCCCTCTCAAGATGCTCAGGGCCCCTTTTCAGTAGCTACCCTCACATGTCAACTTTTCTTCAAACCTTGCACTTCTTTTGTTCTCATTGTTTTGTAGTGTGATGTGTTAGGACACTAGCATGCCACACATACGTTTGTGCATTGTGCTAGTATCCCATGATGTTTCTATGCTCAAACAACTATTTTCGAGCTATTTGCCACTTGTCATATTATTTTATCGGTGGTAATGGCTTGGGATGCCTTGTAATGGCTCAGGAAGCTTATTTTCCTTCTTCTCCTCTCTCTTGTTCCCTCAAGCTTGCACAACTCCATTGCTTGCTACAACAACATTATCTCAAGGTCTCACAACACCCTTTGCAAATCTCTTGGATCTTGCCACTATCTCCCCCCCTTTGGCTTCCTAAGCATTGTAGCTGACATCTCCCTCACCTTGTGCTTGCAACCATCTTGGGATTCCACACATCCTCTATTTACTGCACCATTATCTTGTGATACGGGTTCTCCTCCTCGAGTGAGGATTGCTTTTATCACCTATATTTTGTGATATGGGTTCTCCTACTTGAGCAGAGATTGATTTTATCACTCTTGCATTTAGTTCATTTCTCTCTACTCACTTTCTCCATCTATCTAGCTTTCCATGGAGGTGGGAACACGAAAATGTGGGTTTGACTAAGGCAAACCCTATACAGCCCCAACACTTTCTCTAGATCTTATACATGCAAGTATTGAAGACATTCATGTGCTGGAGGATTCATTACTTGGATTTTTGTGAGAAGTTTCTATCTCTTCTTCTCTTTATCTCAATCATTTACTTTAATTTATTTTATTTCTATTATATTATGTTACTTTCTCATGTTTCAAGGTTTCTTAGCAACTAGAATAGAAGTAGCCACTCTGTTGTTTTCTGAGATATTATCGCTTTCTGGTTCATACGAAATGCCAACGTGCCTCTGGGATGCCAGTGTGCCACGTTGTCATCCTTATTTCATGTTGTCATCCTTTGGCTAAGAGCTCGTCAATTTTTCCAGAAAATCTTGGTGACCTGCTCTTTCTAATTCTAGAACTTTCACATTGTTCCTTGAGGTAGTTTAGGGCAGTTCGCCCCTTATAAATCTCTTGAGAATAAAGAGACTCATGAGTAAAAAATCCCCCTTCTCTACATATATCCTCCTGAAGACTGGCCTAATGCCTCGGGGGCTCATCGATGATGGCCTTTCCTACATTCAAGCTCAGAGACAACGTAGTTTGGCAACCATTTTTTTGACTTTTTGTCTTTTTAGACCTATTTAGGGATTTTGATGTGATTTAGATGTTTTCGGATTTTGAGATTTTGTGACTATTTTTGGATTTTGAGTGTACAAGATTTCAAATGTTTTTCGGATTTTGTTATTTTGTGACTATTTTTGGATTTTGAGAGATTTTGCGATTTTTTTTGGATTTTTGTGGTTTTACGACTGTTTCTTGATTTTTTGAGATTTTAGGAATAACCTTAAAGGGATATACAAGAACTCAATCTGATGCAATTATAGACAGAATCCCCCAGTGTGATGTAATAGACTACCTCAATATAGGAAGGAAAAACTAACCTTATAAATGTGCCAAGTAGTACTAAAATGGAACATGATACTTACTTAATATCCAAAGATGACACGAATGTGGATGGGTGATGGAATAAATAGGATAATATAAGATGAAGGATGGATGTGATGGATGACGAAGAAGGATAAGTCAAAGATTCAATGACGGATGGATAGTTCTTATTTATGCAAGGTTCCTATTTGCTAGGTTTTCACCAAGGTACTTTCCCAAAGTGCCACTGAAGTGGTTTTTGCTAGAGGATGATTTTCCTCTTTACTGTTTTCAATTATTTTTTCTATTTTCTTAGATTTTGTTATTTTTCTAAAAATATTTAGATTTTTTGGATTTATACCCTTCAAGACTAGGCATAATACTTCTTGAGATGTGGGATATTGATAGGCCCCTACAAGGGTTCTCCCTCATGTGTTGACAATCGATAGGCTTCAAAAATGTAACTAGCTATGACAACAAAAGGTCCTAATCAATTAGGTTCAAACTTCACTTTGTTATCTGGATCTAACATATTCTTCTGATTCTCCTTTAGTACAAGATCTCTCACTTAGAAGGACTGAATTTTGATCTAATTATAGCTCCTTTTGAGTCAGTTCTAATAAGATTGTAAGTGATTCAAATCTTCTAGGCGATGCTCATCAAGCAACTCTAGCTTGTTAAATCAGGACACTTTGTATTCTTCATTGGTAATCAAAATTTTCAATGACTCTCTCAACGATGGGAGCTCGACCTCAATAGGTAGGATAAATTTAGTTCTATAAACTAGGGAAAAGGGGGTGGCACCTGTAGGCATGTGGATACTGGTTATATAGGCCCACAAGGCTGGGTTTAATTGCAAATGCCAATCATGGCTAGCTTCATTGATTGTCCTTTTGACAACTTTTAGGATTGTCCTATTTGAAGCCTCAACTTGATTGTTGCCTTGGGGATAGTATGGAGTTGAAAACCGATGTTGGTTATTGAAATTTTGATATAACTCATGGACATTCTAATTTTTGAAAGGTATTCCATTATCTGAGATAAGGGATTTTGGAACACTGTAGCAAAAAATGAGGTAGTTCAAGATGAATTTGGAGTTTTTTTTCCATGATGTAGGTCATAGGGATGGCTTCAACCCACTTCATAAAATACTCAATGGTTGTAATGATAAACTTGTGACTGTTAGATGAGGTAGGGGTGATCTTTCCTATGAGGTCGAGTCCCCACTATTAGAAAGGCCAAGCTGTAGTGACTGGTTGGAGATCTTGAGCCGACGCATGGATAAGTTCCCCATGCTATTGACATATTGATGAGCTTCCCATTCCATTGTAGGCCACTAGTACCATATCCTCAATAGTTTATTAGCTAAGGTCATACCCCTTGAATGTGATCCATAGATGCCTTCATGTAATTTCAACACATTCCAAGCTTCTTCTTAGTTAATACATCACAATAATGTCCCTTCGAGACTTCGACAGTAAAGGGAATCACCTAGGATAATTAATTGAGATGCTTTCTTGATAAAGGTTTTTTTTAGGTTCAGAGTAATGTCAGATGGGAGGATACCTCTATGTAGGTAGGTAAATATATCATGATACCAGGGAGAATTGGGACCAATAATTTTACATACGAATTCAAATTATGGTACCTCAAACGTTGGGATGACAAGTTGGTCGATGAGGAATTCACATTTAAGAATGTTATGTGGCATATCTAATAAGGACCCAATAATTTCCGTAGCATCAACTACTTGGTTGTTAACATGGGGTATTTTCTAGAATGCGATGTTGATAAAGAAATAATTGAGACTTTCAACCATCTTTTTGTAAGGAAGGAGCTTTATTGAAATGCACAAGACATCTGAGAGGGAGGGGGGGAATCAGTTGTATCGAATTAATTAAGTTGTAAACTTAATCAATTTCACTTTATCTTCAATTTGTTATTAAGTGTGATCATGAAAAGAAAATAACAAAAAGAAGACACCAGAGAAAATAGATTTACGTGGAAAACCCAATGAAGGAAAATAGCGGTGAGGATTAACTCACAATATAGTAGTAATGCAATACTGAATACAAAGGCTCACTGTCAGAGGGCTCACTACCTAGATTAAGGGCTCACTGCCTTGAGAAGGACTCACTATCCAGAAAGGAGGCTCACTACCTATAGAAAAATAGAAAGGGATAAATAAAGATCCATCACTAGGGTTCCACACATTTGCAACTTGATCAGAAGATTGTAGATTCCATCAGCTCACTACTTTCAAGAATCTAACACCTTAAAGTACTGTTGCCTCAATTTACTCTTCCACTCTCTTCTTTCTGTACTTGTTCACACACTCCACTCACTTGCTCATTTTGTGGATGATGGATGGATGGATATTAAATTTTCAACATCTTGATTTTCTTATATACCATCTTGAACCCTAAAAACATTCTCCAAGGTCGACTATACAAATTCAAATTACAAATTCAAACTAGGTCGATTACTCAACATTCCCACAGTGGATAAGAATGTGAGAGGCCCAATTACATATTTAATTTAGGACCCAAACAACATCTTGGATCACACACATGCTTTCTCAAATTGATGCAACTTAATGTAACATGTAGACACCAGGTCAACCAAACCTAATGAAAACACCAACAATCTTTGAAGTACACGCATCTCCAACAAGATTATCACACATGGATCATTCAAAATGCTTCACCAAACATATTTCCATCTCTGAGAATGCCTCAGATACATCCGCAACAAATACAACAGACTTAATTCACAGAGAACTCTTCAATAGTCCAACCAAGCCAACCAACAAAAGCATAAGAGCTCTGGAGCAGGTCTTTCAAAGTGCCAAACCACAAGAAATTTTTTCAGAACATATACATCATCAGAAAGAGTCATCTCCTAGATCCGCAAGATTTGAAACCAAATATTAGAAGACTATGGAGCCAAAAAATTTATCCCAGTACACAAACAAATAGTTTTGGCAAACCAGTTCACACATCAGTGAACATATCTCCTACTCTCCACTGACCCAGAAACTAAAACTCAGGATATACGATCCATTGAAGCTTATGAACAAGCTTACATATTCGTATACATATAAGATCAATATAGGAGAAATGCAGAGCACAATACCAGAGAACACTTAGATCATACTTTAATACTGCCTTCATTATTTCTCAAATTTTCTCAAAAGAACTTGGCAAAAGCACAACTACCAAATCATAAATATAGCTCCATGTACTCTAAGAACTTCTATGTACCATCTATAACAACCTGAACTATGTTGACATCAATGAAAACATTAATGACAACACCACCAAACGTATCCATACTTGCAACAATCTCTCCCTTTGTCATTTATGGCAAAAAATGATGTGAAAAACCATCAAAGACAATATATATGAACTTCAGAAGTGACAACCTGCATAAGCATAAAAGTTTCACATGATCTCTCTCCCACAAGTATACATGATTTTCAAAAGTGACAACCTACACAAGCATAAAATTTTCACATGATATCTCTCCCCCTTTGACATCAATGGCAAAGTAAATTCTTTCCATATAGAGCTTTGTACACTCCCGCTTAGTAGTACAGCCACATACTACAACAATGCACTTCTCTACTCCCCTTGAGGATTAGACTTCAATCATCAATCCAAAACAAAAAGAGTCTATGAATCCACTAGATTGATGCACCTCCATGTACACTTAGTTCAAAGAAGGAGGGTTAGTAACCCCTAGCTTCCCTCTGAGATACTCAAAAGTATCCTTCGGAAGGGCCTTAGTGAATATGTCAAAAATTTGTTGCTTGGCAGGTACACATTCAAGTCTAACTTCATTCTATAATACCTTCTCCTTCAAGAAATGATACTTGATAGATATATGCTTTGTTCTAGAATGCATCACTGGATTCTTTGAAATATTTATAGCATTTGTATTATCACAAAATATAGAGATAGGTTCATCACTCACCACTCCTATGTCCATCCAGGTTTGCTTCATCCATAATACATGTGTAAAACATGATTTTGTTGTAATATACTCTACTTCTGTAGTGGATAAAGAAACTGACTTTTGTTTCTTACTCAACCATGAAACTAATCTTCCTCCAAGGAAGAAAGCACGACCACTTGTACTCTTTCAGTAATCTACATGGCCAACCCAATCTATATCAGTGTAGGCATTCAAAGCATGAAATCATTGTCCTTTTGATACCATAGCCCATAATCAGGAGTTCCTTTAAGATATCTAAATATCCTTTTCAGAGCTGTAACATGTGCTTCCTTCGGTTTTGCTTGAAATCTTGCAACTAAACATACTGCATGCATAATGTCCGGTCTAGTAGCAATAAGATACAACAATCCACCAATCATGGATCTATACATGCTCTGATCAACTTTAGCAGATTCATCATTTTTAATCAGCTTGCATCCAGCTATCATAGGGGTACAGACCAGTTTGGAGTCATCCATTCCAAAATTCTTCAACAATTCTTTAACATACTTAGATTGTGAAATGAATATCTCTTTGTCATTTTGATTTACTTAAAGTCCAAGGAAGTAATTCAATTCACCAATCATAGACATTTCAAATTATTTTTGTATCTCTTCTGCAAATGTCTTACACATACCTTCATTTCCACCAAAGATGATGTCATCAACATATACCACAATTATCAACATTTTTTTTCTCAACCTTAAAGTAAAGATTGTTATCTACAGACCCTTTGTTCAATCCCTGCTTTGTCAAGTATCTACCCAATCTAGCATACCAAGCTCTAGGATGTTTCTTTAGTCCATATAATGCCTTCTTTAATCAACAAACCATGTTCGGTTTGTTTGACAGTTGAAAACCTTTTGATTGCTCCATATATACTTCTTCTAGTTCTCCATTCATAAATGCAGACTTGACATCCATCTAATATACTTTGAAGTCTTTATGAGCTGAAAATGCCAAGAACATCTTAATGGCCTCCATTCTTGCTATAGGTGTAAAATTTTCTTCAAAATCTATTCCTTCAACCTGTGAATATCCTTTGCATACAATTCTTGTTTTATTTCTTACCACTTCACCATCTTCATTCAACTTGTTTCTGAATACCCATTTTGAACCAATTACATTCTTGTTTCCAGGTCTAGGGAATAGTTCCCATGTTTCATTCTTCTCTATTTGTTGTGGTTCCTCTTTCATTTCTCTAACCCATCTATCACCATTTCATGCTTCACTCATAGTATTAGGATCTATCTTAGAAAGTACACACAAGTTTACCTCAACCACTTTGCTTCTTGTCTTCATTCCTTCACTTTTGTCTCCAATCACCTAATCCTCTAGATGATTTCTTTGAACATATTTAGGAGTATTGGGTGCAAGTTTCGAAGACTCTTCCTTTTATTCTTCTTGTATTTGCATGTAGATAGGATCATCAGGTTCAAATTCATTTATTTCTATTGGTCTATACATAGCTTCATCAACCTTCACATTGGCACTTTCAATTATTTTCCTCAGTCCCTTATTAAAACATCTATAAGACTTCTTGTTATTTGAATATCCAAGGAAAATTCCTTCATCACATCTATCATCAAACCTCCCAATATTTTCTTCATCTCTTCTAATGTAACATTTACTTCCAAATACCCTAAAGTATTTCACAGTAGGAGTCTTACCACTCCATAACTCATAAGGGGTCTTCGTGTTGTTACCTCTGATCTGAACTTTGTTAAGAATGAAAACAACAATATGGATTGCTTCTCTCCAATACACATTAGGAAAATTTCCTTCTTTCATCATAGTTCTGGAAGCCTCTTGAACATTCTAGTTCTTTCTTTCCACAACTCCATTCTGTTGAGGGGTTCTAGGAGCAAAATAATATCTTTTTATGTCAAGTTCTTCACAGAATGCATTGAACTCACCAGAAATAAATTCTCCACCTCTATTAGACCTTAAGAATTTAGTTCTCAGGTTTTCCTCATTTTCTACTCTTGACTTACACTTTGAATCTATCAAGAGCCTAATCCTTTTCTCTAAGAAATGTAACCCATGTCATCCTAGAGTAATCATCAATCAAGAGCATAAAGTTCTTGTCACCATTTAGGCTTCCTATTCTTGTAGGACCATAGAGGTCTATATGGATTAATTCTAGCATTCTGGTAGATGATTGATCCTTTCCTTTAAAATTATTTCTTATCTTTTTTCCCATCTGGTAACTTTTGCAGGTTGAATTTGAAGGCTTTGTGATTCTAGGAAGATCTCTAACAACTTCCCTAGAACAGATCCAAACCAGATTATCGAAATTCACATGTCCCATTCTCCAGTGCTAGAGCCAACTCTCATTGATCTAAGAAACAAAACACTGGCCATCACCACCCTTAAGTTGATAGATGTTTCCATGAGTTCTTCTTCAAACTGCTATCATAGTTCCAAATCCTTTTCTAATCTTGTAAGTGTTATCCTGAAACACAAGCTTAAAAACTTTGTTACTCATTTGTCCAACAGTTCAGAGATTATGCCTTAAACCCTTTACATAATAAACATCGTCAGTATTGTGTTTTCCATCAAAGCTAATTATTCCTTTACCAACAATCTTAGCACCAGAGTCATCTCCAAACATGACTATTCCTCCATCATACTTCTCAAGTTTAGTAAACTTACTCTTATCTCCAGTCATATGATTTGAACATCCGCTATCAATTACCAAAAAGTCTTCATCCTATTTGACATGAAAAGAAGTTACCAGAGTACCTTCTTGCTCTCCGAACCAGATTCCTTTGCACATTTATTTTCCAAGGATAGAAAAAAATATTCATCTTTATCTTCCTCAAAGTTAGATTCATCATCAAAAATTCCTGCATCTTCCTTGACATAATACAACTTCTTGAACTACTTATCCTTCTTATCTTTGTGATTATTGTTATTGTCCTTGTTCTTCTTTTGTGTAGCTCTATTAGGACATCTTGATACATAATGGCCAATATTTCCACAACTTAAACACTTAAAAGGAAAATTACCTTTGTATTTACCAGTACCTTTCTTCAATCTCCTTGTGAAATTTGCTTCCAGATTTTATGTATCATCATCATCCAAATCATCTCCTATCTTCATTGCTTTAAAGGTTGTTTCAGTCTTCTCCTTATCTCTTGCAAATTTTCTCATTTCAAATGCAATCAGGACACCAAATAGATGCTCCTTAGTAAATGTCTTTGGATCATATTGTTCTTCAAGAGCATATACTTTGTCACTATAATTTTTTGGTAAGGTCATCAAGATCTTCTCAATTATATCTTTATTTGTCATGGTACCACCTTGATTCTTTATTTTTGTTGCTATAAGTTCAACTATCTTATAATAGCTTGCAATTTCTTCTCCGTCTTCCATTCTCAAGTTCTGAAATTTTCACTTAGTAGTTAGTTTCCTTGACAACTTTACTCTAGCATTCCCTTCATAAATGTCTTTCAATTTTTTCCATACTTCATGAGAAGAAGCCAGAAAAATAACTTTTGTTCTTTCAGTTTTAGATAAAGCACTAAAGATAGCATACCTCACTCTTTCATTCTCTTCAAAAGCTGCAACTTCATCAATAGAGGAAGGACCAGTTGTTGGTATCACATAATTTGTCTCCATAGCTTTCCAATTATTCAAACTAAGTGAAATAAGATAACTTCTCATTTGTTCTTTCCAATCACTATAATCAGCTCCATCAAAAATAGAAATTTGCAACTTGTGCACCATCTAATCTACCTCAAGTGGTTAAGCTTTTCATCGAGGAACCAGAGCTCTAATACCAATTGTTGAAATGAAAAAGACAACTAAGAAGGGGGGGTGAATCAGTTATATCAAATTACTTAACTTGTAAACTTAATCAATTCCACTTTATCTTTAATCCATTATTAAGTGTGAACATGAAAATAAAATAACAGAAAATAGACACCAAAGACACGATATTTACATGGAAAACCCAATGAGGGAAAAACCATGGTGAGGATTAACTCACAATATAGTAGTAATGCAATACTGAATACAAAGGCTCACTACCCAGATACAAAGGCTCACTACCTAGATTAAGGGCTCATTTCCTTGAGAAGGACTCTTTTTCTAGAAAGGAGGCTCACTGCCTACAAAAAAATAGAAAGGGATAAATGAAGATCCACCACTAGCATTCCACACATTCGCAACTTGATCAGAAGATTGTAGATGCCATCATCTCACTGCTTTCAGGAATCTAATACCTTAAAGTACTGTTGTCTCAATTCACTCTTCCACTCTCTACTTTTCACACTTGTTCACACACTTCACTCAATTCCTCATTTCGTGGATGATGGATGGATGGATATTAAATTTTCCACAACTTGATTTGCTTGTATACCATCTTCAACCCTAGAAACATTCTCCAAGGTTGGCTATACAAATTCAAATTATAGATTCAAACTAGGTCGGCTACTCAACATTCCCGCGGTGGATAAGAATGTGAGAGGGCCAATTACATATTTAATTTAGGACCCAGACAACATCTTTGATCATGCACATGCTTTCTCGAATCGATGCAACAACTTAATGTAACGTGTAGACACTAGGTCGGCCAAACCTAATGAAAACACCAACAATCTTTGAAGTACATGCATCTCCAACAAGATGATCACATGTGGATCATTCAACACGCTTCACCAGATATATTTCCATCTCTAAAAATGCCTCAGATACATCCACATAAAATACAACAAACTTCATTCACATAGAATTCTTCAACATTCCAACTGGACCAACCAACAAAAGCACAGGAGCTCTGGAGCAGGTCTTTCCGAGCACCAAACCACAAGAAAATTTGTCAGAACACATACACCATCAGAAAGAGTCATCTCCCAAATCTGCAAGATCTGAAACCAAATATCAGAAGAATGCGGAGCCAAAACATTTCTCCCAATCCACAAACAAATAGTTGTGGCAAACCAGTTCACACACTGGTGAACATATCTTCTACTCTCCATCAACCCAAAAGCTAAAACTCAGGATATACGATCCATTGAAGCTTATGAAAAAACTTATAGATCCACATAGGTATAAGATCAAAACAAAAGAAATGCATAGCACAATACCAGAGCACACTCAGATCATACTTTAATACTACCTTCATTATTTCTTATTTTTTCTCAAAAGAACTTGGTAAAAGCACAACTACCACTTCATAAATATAGCTGCATGTACTCTAAGCACTTCTATACCATCTAAAACAACCTGAATTGTGTTTACATCAATGAAAACATTAATGAAAAAACCACCAAACACATCCATACTTGCAACAAGCTTTTCATCCTTGGTTTGATAGTCATTATTGACTTGATTTACAATCAACTATGAATCTTCATAGACCTTCAATTATTGGATTTTTGATTGTATTGTTATTCTCAATCTTGTGATAAGATCTTCATACTCAGAGATGTTATTGGTACATGGGAAAGATAGCTGATATGACTTAGGGATACAATTACCTTGTGGGGTGATGAAAAGAGTTCCTGCTCCAAATCCATGTTGTGTATGTGAATTGTCAAAATACAACTTCCACTAATCCACTACACTGAGGAAAAATACTAACTCATCAAAAAATTTAGACACCAACAGATTCTCTACATAGATAGGTGCCTCTTCTAATTGATCTACAATAACCTACCCCTTAATAGCCTTTCATTCCATGTATTGTATATCAAACTCTATTGGGCTCATCATGGGCACTCAACCATTCATCTAGTGAAGGTAGCTTTGGATAACAAAAATGTCAATGGATCAATATTAGAGATGAGCTTTACTAGGTGGGCGAGCATGTAGTGTCTAAACTTCTATGAGGCGAACACCATTGCTAAGAAATTCTTTTCAATGGATGAGTAATTCATCTTGTATCCACTAACTCATTTGACTCCAAAATATAATGAAAATTTTCAATGAAAGATGTATTGTTAGGTACCTGTGTATTTAATGTGAAATTTTCAAAAAAAAATTAAATTTATGCCTAATGTTCATTGAAATTGTGATGCTTCATGCTTTTCATCACTATTTCGACATACACTTAAAGTCAACCTTCCCCTTCCATCAATTTGTGGGCCAACATATGGTTAGCCTCCTTAATTTGTGGGCCAACGGGTATATGGTTAGAGTTCGTTGGGGTTCCAACGAATGTTTTTTAATAAATAAAAGTGGGTTCGACAATTTATCTATGCTTGCAATAGTGTTTTGCTATACTTGAAAATTTCTATACTTGTGACAGTTTGTGGAGGTTATAGGCCAAATTTTTTTGGTGCAAAATATCAGAATTATTAGATTTTGTTACCTGTCTCTGATTAAAAATTATTGGAGTGTGAGTTTGATATTTTTTGAAGATCTAAATATTCAAGCTTGATATAGAAAAATCATGTCATATAATATTAGTGTAGAACAAAATGAAGAGACACTTGCTAGATTGTGGGCTAGATTGAATGTGGGCTAGATTGAAAAGAAAGGGTGATGGGAAATGTTATTGTCCTTGAAATAATTGCAAGGGCTTAAAGACAAGAAGACTTTTAATCACAACAACTGAGAAACATTGTAGGTAGCATGGTCATTTTGAAGGGGGGTATGATTATCGTCCATTGGTAAGTTTTTCATTATATGTCTTTATATTGATTGAATTTATAAATGTTATATCATTTTAACATTTTTTATATATAAAAAAAATCACTTGATCATGATCATGGTTTATTTGTGTCGATCATTATTATAAAGGTGGGGTTCCCTAGTGCACGTGATATGGATTATCATGGCCCAGAGAATGTGGTTTTACAAGTGGAGGAACATGGAGCTGTGAATATTGAAGATGAAGTTAATGATCCTATGGAAGAAGATGATCATGCGCTAGAAAACATAGTTGAAGATGATGGTACAAATACATTGATCCATGACACATTTAGTGGCACAACTGACCATGATGATCAAGATGACTTTGATGATGTTCATGATTTACCTATACTTGAGAAGGAATACGCGCCCTTTTATGAAGGCTCCCAAACAACTCTTCTCTTTATTGTATTGTTGCTAGTGAACTTGAAGGTTATGAATAGTTTATCCAATAAAGCAATCTCATAGATGTTAAGGTATGTCATATATGTCATCTTTTTTCATCTTTTTTTGTTGTTGGTTCATCACTAGTAAATAAAGGATGAAATATGTACCATTAATATTCTTTATATTAACAAAAAAAAAAATTGTTGTAGATTAATAGGTGAATTTTTGTTACCACCATCAAATATTTTACCTCACTCATGCCGAGATTTATTTGCCATTATGAAAGATATTGGAATGGAGTATCAAGCAATAGATGCATGTCCCAATGATCATGTTATATATCATAAACAACATGAAGTTGCAACAGAATTCCCATAATGTCATATCAGTAGATATCGAATAGATCAACTAACAAAAAGGTGCCTCACAAGGTTCTTCATTATATTCCCATTATTCCACATATGCAACGATTATTTAGGTGCGAAAGCTTAGTGCAATTTATGGATTACCATGCATGTAATAGAAATGGAGATGAAATTCTTTGAATGCCTGCGGATGGTTCTGCATTTAGGGACATGGAGGAAAAATGGCCACACTTTAAAGAAGAACCTCGTAATCTCAGGATTTCATTGGCAGTGGATGATGTCAATCCATTTGGAGAGTTGAGATCTATTTACTCGGTGTGGTCTATTTTTGTTATCAAAAATAATATTCCTCCATGGATTTTGATTGATGTGATTGGCCTTCATTTAATGCTCCAACGTTTGATTACTGTGCTACCGCAGGTAACTCCTCACTCCTCCATGGTACATAATATTTACTTGTTCTTATTATACCGCACTACCATGCACTTCCTTGTCTTCCTTAGTGGTACCATGGTGCTTATTTAGTATTTTATCTTATATACCAGTTTACCGCGGGCTTTATTCTTAACCCCCCATAGAATAGTGATTCTCCCTTATGTATATTCTTACTTTATCACTCTACCGCGGGCCTTACTCTGACCCCCTGCAGTATAGCGGTTCCTTCTACTAGTATTGATGATGACCCCGCTCTACCATGAGCTAGGTATCAACCCTCCATGGTATAATGGTAATACGATATACTACCATCCTCTTACCGTGCTACCGTGAGTTAATTTGATGGAGGTCATGGTAAGGAGGTAAAAGGAAATGCATATATGGTATACTCAAGTATGGCAACGGTATGGTGGTAGAAGGCTAATTTAACTTTGTGGATGGAAAAAACATTAATTTTATGAGAACACTAAGAGAGACTCTTGATTTTAATAGAAAAAATAAACAAAATTTTCTATAACCTTGTCTACTTCTTTGTCTTCTTTGTTCTTAAACACATCTTCCCTTGGTATAGGAACATGGGTGTATCCACTAAGGTCTTTCTTTTTCTTACAAGAGTGTATGTACCCTTCAGGTTCATACTTCATTCTTTGTGCATACTCCTTTAGTTTGAATTCATCCAACAATGAAAGATAATAAGATCATTGGTAGTGGGATGTTAGGTTTTCAGGTACATCAATTATAAATTAAGGTTGTATACCATGGTAATTAACTAATTATACGTCATTTGTGAATTTCATTTTTTTTTTTTATACAGTTGGTCGAGAGTGGGATGCACTACATTTCTACGTCAAAAACAATCTTGATTGGATGACGGTATGGATTGAACGATGTCAACAATCCGGTCATGCATTAACATGGGAAGGTAAGGCTTCATTGGTTAAAGCAGCTCATCGTAATGGAGATTCCAATGTTACACCAAGGGAATTTGATTTAGCATATGGTTTAAGAGATAAATAGGCACATATAAATATATTAATCACCCATATTATTTAATTATTTTCAATTATATTGATGTATATATATGTTGAGTTTGTTTTTCTTTGCATACATTTAGACAAGAATAAATATGTTTATCAACTAAAGATACAATAATTTTTACATGTTTGACATATTCCAAGTGAAACACCACAAGGCTATGTGGTGCAATGGTCATAAATTTTGAATCAAAAAGTTGGATGACATGAAGAAAACTTGTGATTCTGGGATAATTGCAGTCTTTCAGGTGACTAATGTTTCATCTAGAAGTGACATACATCCAGAAGTCTCAGAAAATTGATATTATGGGATTTTGGATGATATACTTGAGTGTTACTTTAAGTCCTTCAAATTAGTTTTGTTCTTCATCCAATGGTACAGGCTACGATTGAATGAAAATGATCCCGAGAGAACTGTTATTGAACATGATAATGGATTTACCATGGTTAATACAAGGTCGATTGAGCGAGTTGGAAATGAGCCCTATGTTCTTCAAAGCCAATGTGAATAGGTATTTTACTCAGAGGTTCTAGGTAAATTGGGTTTGTCATTTTTTGTTAGACATGATCCAAGAGGAAGGCCAATAAAGTATAATGTGGTGGAAGAAGAAGATATCGAAGAACTAGAAGATGATGTACATGATGATCAAGATCAACAGTTAGTTGATGATGCGCCTGACAAAGATGTCAAAGAAGAGGAACTAGATCATGATGATGTAGGAGTTAATGTTCATGAAGATGATATCTATGTGGATGATGACATTATCGAAACTGATGTCAATGATGATGATGATGATATGAACAATCCTTACAATATTGAATTTGGATTGGATGATACAGACAAAGAGTTAGATGAAGAAGAAGATCAATGAAATTGAAATGTATGAGTTATACGATTATATTATCTATTTGATATTGATTTCTTGATAGAATTATATTTGACTTATATGGTTACATAATTAATTCATGATGTTTTTTAATTTTTATGCCATTACATAATTAATTCATGATGTACTTTTTAATGTTGTTAATTCATGATGTTACAACTATTGTAGCTCTCCTTGAAATTTCCATATGATCAAATCCTAATTACTCTATGACTATTTATGATTAGATATTATTTGATCATATCTTTGGTTATTTCATTTCCAAAAAAATAGCATTTCCTCATGTTGACCCCACATAGTGACATGTGAATGGGGCCGATGTTGAATTTTTTTCAATTTGTGCTTGTATGGAGTGAAACTTGACATGGTTAGCCTAGACACATGCGTTGATGATATGGGAGGGTTTCGAGACTCAAAAATGAGGTCATGCTATATAAAGGCATCTCTTCCTTCCTAATAATACAAGTTGCCTTATTCTTCGTATCTTTCATATATTGTTCTTAGCATTTCTTTGGTTAATGGTTTCAAAAGATGAGGCTCTCTGAGCCTCACCTTGGATCTATTACACATCAGTTTGTGCATTTTCATTAGCAATGAAGATTTAGATGATCTTTAAAAAGCTCATTGAATATGAAGATGATAATAGGAAGCTAAAAAAATGAGTATATTATGTTTATGGAACCTAAACCACAAGGTTTGTCACTTTAATGCTAAAACCAAGTCAAATTAACCCCTAACACCTATTGGAAAAGTCAAAACATGCATTTCTTTCAAATTCACAAGAACGTATAAACCTTTTGAAACCACACATGCATGTTATGAAAGTGTATGGTAATCCTACTTATAGCGGAAGTTCACATGATAAGCTAACCAATGGCACTATATTGGAGGATAAACCAACCTATGGAATTAATTTAAGAGGTAAGGGATGCCTCTTAGTGGAATTTTGATTCTTGGATTAATCCATAGTGCTAAAATTAGTTCTAGTGTTCTTCCCTTGGTGTTATATTTATCTCTACAATTTCCCATACTTAACCATTTCATCATCCCTTTTCCCAAGCTATTTGTATCATAATATAAACTTGGTCAAATCTCACATTAGCCTCTTAGGTAATTATCCATTTCCTCCAAGTTGAATGGAACCTTTTGTACCAATGCATCTATGCTTTCCTACCCTAATGGATCAAGACTTGACATCACCTTAACAATCTTCCTTATGTCATAGCATATCTCTAAAGTGCCTTCGGCATGCTTTAGATGTGTCAATATTAACTAGATTTAATATATTAATTTTAATGTCTCTTAACACATTCCATGACAAGAAAATGACTCATTTGGATTAAGTATTACTTTCCTAAACCATTCCTTCATATTCAACAATCCCTTCTCACACCCACATCATAATTCATATCCATGTTAGTTGTAATGAGTGTTTTAAACCAACAATCAATGAATCATAGGATAGAAGAAAACTTGTTATGCACAAGGATAAGAATCAAAGAGACTAAAAGAATTGATTCACTAGATATGCCCCCCATTATTGTAATAGACCAATGTAAAAAAATAAGTCATAACAAGAATAGGACCAAAAAAAACTAGGAAAATAAACGTTGTAGGCTACATTAATAAAACATTGACTGCAAGCATTTCTTCCATGATGTTTAAATGACCAAATATCAACTAGATCAATCTTTAGTCAAGTAGTATTTCAATCATTGATTCTTAGAAATCCATCATGATTAAACATCACATATCATAAGCCTTTTTAACAATCACTAGGACTGTAGGTAATATTCAATCATGTCATAGGAAATAAATCATCAAAAATTATAAAGAAAGAGAAAACCAACTATATAAGCTCATCAAGCCACCATACAAAAGTTATATTTTGTAGAAAATAAAATAAACTATATTTTGACATAGCATATATATTTTGTATATAAAATATATGTTGACATAGCATATATATAAACTATATATTTTGAATTTTGGCCTCGCGCACATAGGAGCACGACATAGCATATTGCACCCAAACCCTAATTGGAGATTTGCATCGAGAACCACTCCATCCAGCCCCTGAGTGGAGAGTTGTGAGACTTCACTAGACAAGTGCTACAAGGCCATTGAGTTGAGGAGGAATACTAGGAACCATTTGGGAGGAGGAAATCCAGAGCGAGAGGTGAGGACACTCAAAAAGAGAAAATCGACCAAGACAATGACTGTAAGTAATTTTTCCCCCACATTTAGAAATCTTGTTGCAAGAATAGTGATTTAGATTCTGTTTGTTCCCATCGAGGTGTTTCATGCTATATTTTGGTCAATTCGAGCCAATGTCCTATTGACAAACCCAAGTACTACCTAGTGCTGGTGTCTAGTTAGTTTGAACAACCAAGCTTTGGTTAGTTGGGTGAAAAAGAGATTTGAATATATTTTTTAAATTCTTTTTGGTGCCTAGGGCTAGGTCAGCCAAGTAGGGAGTCATAAGGGAAGTTGTGTATTTATACAAGAAGAGTTGGAGGCATTAGGGATTGTCCAAATTTTATATCTACTTTTCTGCTCTGCTTATTGGCGAAATTCTCTAAGGATGGAAACACTTGAAAATCAAGGAGTTGGATGAAAATGTGCTTCAATGAAGATTATTGCTAGTTCATGTTAGTTTTGCATCAACATTTAGATTTCTTATTTGAAGGGCGAGTTGTGCAAGTTGGAGGCTTTAATTCAGATTTCTAGAGTGGCAAAGCCCTAATATCAATCCAACAGGACATCGTACCCCTTGGTAGGGTTTTTTGAGTAGTTTCATCATCATTTAGTTGTATGTTTAGAGCCCACTTTACTTTGTACTTTACATTCATATTTTGTAGCAGCAGATTGGAGGTTTATATCAGATATTTATTGGCTCATATTGAAGGATCTAGTCGAACTATGTTGATGATTTAGTGCTATTGTGATATTCTATAACTTTATCTAATTTTTGGTTGCATTATGTACTTTTTTTCATGCATTAGAAAACTTAGGAAATTATATCAGCATACTAGGGTTTAAGCATAAATTGAAAATTAGAAAACTAGGGCATCATTTGATGTTACAAAAAATTAGAATATTTGCATATGTATTGTTTGCGATCTTACATTCTATAGTTGCTCCTCTTCTCTCAGTCCCAACCTCAGGTGAGAACTTTCAGTGGGATAAGTTATGATGAAGCATTTAATGTATTTAAGAATAACATTTGTCTTGCTCCAGTGTTAGCTTTGCCTAGTTTGCAGCTGCCCTTAGAGGTTGACACTGATGCAATGCTAGTGAATATGCTATGAACATTGTGTTGTTGCAAGGTACTTGACCTATTTGTTATTATTCTAAGGTATTTAATTGAGTAGTTAGGGGCTATCCAATGTGTGACAAGGAGCTCTATTCACTAATTTAGGCTATTAATAAATGGAGTCACTAGCTACTTGGAAAGGAAATTATAGTGCACACGGACCATAAGCCATTACAACACCTGCAAGCTCAAAATAAGTTACAACAATCAAGACATTTTAAGTGAATGGGATTCTTGCAACAACATAGTGGCAGTGTTGAAATTGCTAGGGCAGTTTCAAAATCAACAACAGTCTTGACTGTCAGGAGTCACCATTTCACCGCAACTCAAGCTATGGTAATGGAAATGAATAGTTGTGACGTTTGACACTCCAAATTACCAGAGAAGCTTCCCAGTGCATGGGAGGATTTTCAAACAAGTTGATATTAGAATTTGGAAGTCATTGGAATGGTTCTAGGAGGTTGGGTTAGTGTGTTTGTATACATCCATCAGCAAAGACTTAATTCTAGGTAGTAGGATACTTGACAGAGAGCAAGAACAACTCTAAAGTTGTAATCTTCTCTTTGTACTTGTTTTCCAAGTAATTGAGGTTTTCTAGGTAAAACTGAATTTTCTATGTTCTAAGAATCATATTCTTCCTTATTATGTTGAATGCACAATCTAATGAACTCCCAAGAGAAAATTATGAATAAACAGTTCTAAGTAGAGCAACAATTATTTTGGTGATTTCTAGTTTGCAAGAAAATTTCTTGATAGTTACAAATCAAAAGTCCATTTACTTTGAACCTTGGCCAACATTACCCTACTGTAGGTTATTGTGAATTTGTGCCAAAACTCTATAAATCTTATATTAAATCAAGCATGCAAGAAAAAATCTACAGAGAATTAAGAGAGATTAGGAAGAGTGTTCGAAACTTTTTACTCCTTCAACATCAACTCTCTCAATTGTTCCCTTTTTTTGTTTTAAAAATTTGCTCCTTTGAGGAAATTTCTTCATTTTCAGCTCTTAGCTTTTACTATAGAGGTGAATGGACCATTGAATATTTTATCTCTTTCCAAAATACACACTTATGTACATACCCTGAGGTCAATGAAAAGATCCACTTCATCAACATTGATCAGAGGCTATATTTGTTTCATAGATTTGGTCTATTCTCTCCAGAGGCTAGGTAGAAGGACTCAAAGTGGAATCAAATATCCATTTTACAAGTCACAAAGTTATTATTTAAGTTTTTAAGCAGTGGTTCCCTCCTCTTGCACCATATGGAAGATTCAATGTCAAAGGCATCAACCTGGCATATGTATTTATATAGTAAACAAAATTTTGAATGAACCAAAAAATCGTTGGCTTTTCCTTAAGTCTAATTTCCTAAGGTTTTCCTTTGAGCCAGGGACTTTGGCATCTTGGTACTAATCCAATCCTCAAGTACCCTTTCTATTGAATAATAAGTCATTTATGTGTTCTAGATTTGCTCCAAAGCTAGAGAAGCTTGGGACTGGCCTGCTTAGCTTTTTGGCCCTTCCATTAGTTTGAACAACCAAGCTTTGAGATGTTAAACATCTTTAATTGCAATTAGTGTATTAATTAATGTAACCTTTCATGTTTCAACTTTAGAGCATGTAGAGTGTGATCAACATGTTGAGCATGATCAGGAACATGATGTGGCCCCATCAAGTAAAGAGGACCACTCTAATGTTCTTTTAAATATATTTAATTGCAATTGGTGTATTAATTAATGTAACCTTTTGTGTTTCAACTCCAGAGGATTTAGAGGGTGTTCAACATGTTGAGCATGAGGCTATAAGACAAGATCAAGAGCATGATGTGGCCCCATCAAGTAAAAAGAACCACTCTATTGTTCTTTTAATTAATGAAATACTTGTAACAATAATAATAAAACACATCAATTTAACATTTATTTGTTATTGTAGCAGACCCCCCTTGCAGCGGCCTCCACGTCATGAGTACATGACTAGGCATACATTAATATCACAAGAAGAGGGCATAACAAATGAAGGGGGGAAAGATGATTTGGAAAACGATACTCCACTTCTTCTTCTTTTAGCTACAAAAAAGAAACAAAAAAAAAAGTGATTGTAATCATAATATGACAACCATATTTTTGATAATATGTTAATGAATGTTAAAAACTGATATTTTTGACAACCATATTTTTGATAATATGTAAAAATTAAAAGAATGAATGTTATATGTTAATGAATGAATGTTATATGTTATTAATAGATGGATGAATGAATGTTATATGTTATTAATGGATGAATGAATGATTAATATAATATGATTGGGTATGGGGAATTGAGCATGATGTGAAGGGGGGGAGGGGCCAAATGAGCTTCCACCATCACGTGGTTGGCCCTGTTAAGTAGAGAATATTAAAATATTCTCAAAACAAAGAGAAGCTCAATAAGTTAATGCACTTTTCAATAAATGTTTTTTTTTAAATTGCAGGGTTTCGTCGCAATTTCGACGAACATAGCCCGATGGACCAAAAAAAATTGCAATGAGGTTGTTGTACATCTAACGTAGTTTTCATCGTAATGAAAATGACGGTTTTCTCCACCTCATCAGAAAATGCATGAACGTTGGGTGTTTTTTCGACAATTTCAAATGGGCATTCTACAACGTTTTGTATTTTTTTGCGTCGATAGATGGACAAAGATACATTGATTTTGTGATGAACACCACCAAAATTTTCGGTGGCACTGACCGACGATACTAGGTCGTGGTTTCGACATATAAAAATTGGTCGGTAAAGCAACAAAAATTGAACGATGAAATTTAAATCAGTGTTGTGTCGATAAGTCGACAATATTTTGTCGATATGTCACCAAACATTCATCAGAATTTGTAGTCAAATACAATAGTGATCCAACCAAATTCGTACTAATGTAGTAAATTTCTCTCTCCTTCCCTATTTCATCATGCTGAAAAAGAAGGGCACCCAAAGCTGCTAATGTAGATGAGATATACAAAATCAAAGGTTTATTGGGTATTGGTGTCATAAGGATGAGAGGTGTCACTAGATAGTATTTGAGTTGTTGGAATTATTTATCACATTTCTTGTCCCATTTGTAGGTTATCCCTTTGTGAAGAAGGTGAGAAAAGGGATGAATATTATCTACCAGCTGCTCTATAAATCTCTTGATAGACTGTAATCTCCCTTGTAAGCCTCACAGTTGCTTTAGTATTTGTGGTGGTTCCATATCTAGAATTTCTTTGACCTTACCTTGATCTATCTTAATTCCTCTCTATGACACAATGTATCCTAAGAATTTTCCTGATGTTACACCAAAGACACACTTTTTTGGATTCAACCACACCTTGTACTCTTCAAGTCCTACAAATATGGGACCTAATACTTCTAGATGTTCCTTCCTTGTTCTTGACTTGGCTAAAATTTCATCCACACAGTCTTCTACAGTCTTGTGGATCATGCCATGAAAGATCAATGCCATTACTCTCTAATAAGTAACTCCAACATTCTTCAACCCAAATGGCATCATATTCCAACAATAAGTTCCCCATGGAAATGCAAACATTGTCTTATGTTGATCTTCTTTGGCAATTATGATCTTGTTATATCCTAAAAATCCATCCATATGTGACAACATCTCATGTCCAACAGTCAAATCTATAATGATGTCAATGTTCAAAAGAGGAAAGTCATCTTGGGGACATGCTTTGTTTAAATCTCTAAAGTTGATACATATTATGATGCCCCTAGTGGGTTTTGAGACTGGTACCAGGTTTGAAACCCACTCAAGATAATCTATTGGTTGGATAAATCCCACATCAAGAGGTTTATGTAATTCCAATTTAACCAACAATTCTATCTATGAATGCATCCTTCTTAGCTTCTTCTTTACCGGTTTACGAGAGGATATACTACAAGATGGTGGACAACTACTTCAAGATCAAGTCTAGGCATATCTGTATAGGACCATTCAAAGTTTTCCTTTTTCTCTTTTAAGAAATCTACCAAGTTAATTTTATCTTCATCTAATAGTGATTCTACATAGAAAGTGATCTAAGGTGCTTCATTTGTCCCTACATTTATTGAATTTGATTTCTTGACAAGCACTGTAGAATTTTCTTGATGTATCCTACTAAGCGGAAGATTGAATCCCTCATCCTTCAGCACCTTAGAGATATTTTCACCATCGAATGCATCCTTTATTTTTACTATTTTATGATTGGAAAGTTCCATAGTGTGGTTTTCACTTATAGATTCAGACATGATTCTCATATTTTCCATTTTGCAACTGAGGGACTCAATTGTTTCCCCATAGTAAGCTTGTGTATCTAGTTCAATGTTAAAACCTACTTTGTGATCCCCATATGGCATGTTGTCATGAAGTCCCATGAAATCAAAGATAGCATCATCATTTTCGAACAAATCTAGAATAGGTGGTCTTTATTGGTCCCAATTTATGAGTTGAGGGTAGACTAGCTTTAATTCAATGATTTGGCTATTTGAAGTAAAGGATGTAGTGGTTATCATAAATATATAGGTATCCTCAAATAGGTCTATGATTTTGAGGGGGAATTCATTGATGGTATCATTATGTGATGTGGGTAACCAAGAGGAAGATTTGACTCCCTTAATAGAAACACCCTTGCCATGAATGGTCACATTGTTGGTGGTACATCCAAGACCAAGATTCTTAGGTCATTTCTTAGGAGCAAGGGGTTCTAGAAAACCATTATTATTTGGCCCAACTTCTCATTCTTGTTGTATCCTCAACCCATCATCAGATGTAATCCTTTGTTTTCATCTTCCATTGGAAGAATGGGCTTGGGTCTATTATCTTGATATAACAATTTAGATACATTCTCCTCATCAATGACTTCTTTGTTCAAATCTCCACACTTTGTGAAAGTGGTTGATGCTACCTTGATTATCTTAGATACCTTATCAATAGGTTAAGGATTCAAATGATATTTAGGAGAAAGAGACAACTCTCCAATTATAATTGAATCCTTCTTCAATTTATAGTCTCCACAACCATTATATATGATCACTTCTTTGATATGAGGGATGTTCTACATGATTGGTGCTTTTGATTCAGAGGTAGAAGCTAGGAAATATGGCTCAATGAATGACGAGGGTATTGGCACTTCATTGCTCTTAGGAACTTGTGAGATCCTATAATACTTTGCTTCTAGGTTTTTGCAATAGTAAAATGGTTCAGGATTGCTATGGATTTTGATTTCTCTATCTTCATAGGGATATTTAACACATTGATGGTATGTGGAAGCTACAGATTGCATGACATGGATACATGGACAACCTAGAAGAATATTGTAAGGAAGGTCAGGGTCAAGCACTTGTCAAGTAGTTTCTACAATTATGGGTCCTACTTGGATGGGGAGTTTGATTGTGCCTTGAGAAACCCATTCTTGATCATCATATTCCCCTATAGTAACACCTTTTCCCTTTTCAATGTGAAACGAAGGGAAATAGGGGGTATGTAGCGTCAAAATGGTGTTTGATGGACCTATCTTCCTCTATTTCATTAGGAAATGATTGAAACAATGAAAGGACTGTCAACATTGAGGTGAGTCAAGTCAAAGTGTGAATCTACTAACTTCCTTTTTTCACAAGGATGGGGCTCCTGATTAAATAGAACTTTGGGGAGAAAGATTAAAAATAGCAAACTAACTCCAAAATGCAACCTAAAACTTGAATTTGGAAGATGTTGCAAGGTGTGACCCCTGGTCTCCTCAATCTGTGGTAGGTGTAGTCCAACGCAACACTTGGGCTTCGTGACATGGTTTAACCACCTCCTATGGATCTTGATCTTGTATAAATCCAACCGCCTGTGCAACAATTGGTATCAAAGTTGAGGTCACAGGCTCGAACCTCGCACTTGTGTTGGGGGGATTGTTGCAAGCTGTGACCCTTGCTCTCCTCTTCCTATGGTAGGTGTAGTCCAACACAATGCTTGGGATTCATGACATGGTTTAACTGCCTCCTATGGATCTTGATCTTGTATAAATACAGTCACCTATGCAACAAGCTCCCAAATCTTCAATTGCTTCTCCTTGAATCTCAAGTTCTGGAACAATCGAATCTGACCTAGAGGTGAGTTTCCATGAAGATGACAACTTTGACAACGCAACTTTGCAACTTTGAAAAATTTGCACTCGAAGTGATCTTCAAGTCTACAACCTAGATCTGCAAACACAAATGGAAAATATGGAAAAACTTGTTGATTTTTAGTGAAAGAGGGTCTGCCTTGGTCAAACCCCTTGTATTTGGAAGATTAAGCTCAATACTGATGGAACTAGAAATCAACATTGTAGATCTGAGAAAGGAAAGATGATGCATACTGGTCACCAAAAGTGATTTTTCAAAGCTATATGAGGACTCATTCACCCTATGGTGAATTGGTCCTAGCTAGGGCTCTGTAATATGGTCTCTAAGTTCTCTTCTCCTATGTCTACACTCCTAGATCCCTGATTTCACAATCGAACAACTAAATATAAATCTTGTAGGTGAGTTTTCATGAAATTGCAACAATGATGACAACAAATGAAACTTTGACAACTTTGCAATTTTTCTCTTCAAGAGATCATTTACCTAAAATATGAAAACACAAATCAACAGGGAAAAATGTTGTGTTGTTGGTGAATAGGGGTTTGCCTTGGTGTAACCTGGTTTTGGTAATTAAACCTTATAATGAAATAATGAAACATGAAGGAATGATGAATGAACAAAGCAATGTCACAACTCACCAAACCCTTCTATGAACCTTGGCATGTAGATATTCATCTAGCATGAAATGGATTCAATGGATGTGGATCTTGATCTTGAAACTTGACGTGAAACAATGTCTTGAATGCTTGAATGGATCTTGAACACTACATCAACATATTAGCTGAAATGAAATGCATGATGCAAGAAGACTTTGACATGAAAATAGGATCTTGATTGCTGCAATAATTATTCTCTAAATTTACCCTTGAATATCTTGAAATGCTCCAATAATGCTCTCATGAAAGTGCTCTTAGGATAACTTGAATTTTCTAGTTGAAACTTAGTGAAATGACCTCTTATTTATACGTATGAAACATTAATTTACCAAAATTAAAAGAACACAAGCTTACATGTGAATATAGATTTGAAACCGTTAAAATACCACCAAAAACATAATTAAAATTTAGGTCCTAGGTCTAAGTGAGGACCTATTCACCCTTTGGCGAATGGGTCCTAGGGAACTTACCTAGGACACACACTCTCCAATAATAAATGTTATGTTATGGCATTAATGAATGTCATATTTTCTTCTTTGGAAAATGCAATTAATTAGGATTGGATATGAATTAAAGGGGCCAATTAAGGAAAATTAACCTCAATTAATTAATAAATCCCAAAATGAGTGTGAAAGTGTAAAGGTACACTATACAACACCAACTTTAAGGCACAATTTTAATAAGGCCCCAAACTAAATGTGAATATGTAAAATACACATTACAACATTAAATTAAGGCATACTTTAGTTCATTTTATATTATTAATTCCCAAATTAAGTGTGGAAAAGGGTTACTTCTTCCTACACTACATTTAGACCCCACTTTAGTAAGTGGATGACCCCATGTCAAACTCACACTAAAGTAGACATTCAAGACACATATGTATGCATCAATGACAAAGATACTCAATCATACAACATCAAAGTGTAGAAGAAAGGGAAGCAGATCAAGCTTCGACTATCCAACATGATGTGGAACACGTCTAGGCTATTTGTTCAACATGTTCACAAGAAGAACTCGATGTCCAATATGCAAACAATGCATACACTCACAGAGGCTAATGGAGCCTCAAGTCATGCACTAGGTGAGCCCCTAGGAAAGTGGCTTAGTGAGAAAGGCATGCCAGGTCTACAGGCTCTCAATGTACGTACCATACCAAAGTTATCCCTGTGATAACTTCGATTGGGCGACACACACATACTTCGGTTTCAATCTTCATAGGGCCTAACAAGTTGTGTTATGCTCAGCAAACTCTGAACAAGGGGAAGGTTCTACTGGCAAGAAAGGTGTTTTATTCTTGGTGGCCTTAAAGGGAGGGGTTCGAGCTTCACAATGTTGACAAGTTGTATTATGCTAAACACTTATGAATAGGGTTGCAGGTAAAGGTTTGTTCAAATGGATCTTGCTTATTTTGTGTAAGGTCTCTTCTTAGGGATCATCATGCCTAATGTCTCCAAGAGAGGACAAGTCAAAGATAAGAGATTCACAACTTAGGGAATGCAATGCTTAGCATCACCACTAAGAGGAAAGTCATACACCAAGAAATACCATGCTATCAGAGGACATCAAACACAATGACACCACCAAGAAAAGGACAAATCACAAGAATAAAGAAAATCACACAATGAAACATGGGATTTATGATATATGGCCCCACTTTAAATAAATTTCTAACACCATTGTTGTGAGCAATAGCTGTAAACTATAAAATATTCAATGCTAACCATAAAGAAGACATGAGATCTTATTTGAAAATCCCTATGCCAAGTCATATGTTTCTAAATGAAACTACATTATGAAAAAGAGGAAGGGGTTGCTGCCAAAAACACATAAGGGATCTATGGATTCGGGGTCAATATATCTTTGCTACAATGCTGTTATAGAGCTCAAAAATGTCATCATTCCCAAAATACTCACAAAACTGAAAGAATGACACATAAAGAGCGAAAACAAAGAAAAAGCTTTCGGTTCAACATGGAAGAGACCTAAATTTCTTGACACCTTGCATCATCCCTAAAAGGAAAACATGAGACAAATGAAAATATAAAGGTTTACAACATATAGAATAATGTAGATACAAATAGAGGAATGCACATAAAGAGAGAAACATCAAACATAACAATACAAGGGATCATATTACGCACATGAAATCACACAAAGAAACATGCAAAATAAAAATAAAACAAGATACTAGTAAGGCACATGCAATTCAACCTATAGCAGGTCATCTTGTTTAGTATATGCGAAAGGAGGAAAACTAGCCAAAGGGACAACATCAAGTTCCAAAACTAGGACAAGGCTATCTAACCCATTGCCCCCACCAAGTGGAGGACAAGGATGATCTGAGATAAGTGATGAGAATGAGCTCCTTGCAATGAAGAAAATGATTTGGAATGAATATTAAATATGTAATAGTAAGAATGCTAGGATCCTACAACTATTACATGGCAAGGAGAAAAGTGCATGCTTTTAGTCAAGATGGATCCCTAGGGGATCTAAATTTCTCCAATATTCCCTTTAAAATATGACACTTATCGATGTGATGTCCAAAGAATCTATGGTAAGAACAATATGGTCTATATTGATAGGTTTGGTGTCCAGTTATATTTTCACGTTTTGGTGGCGATTCGATTAATCCCCAATGTAAAAGGGTGTAGAAGATATTCTCAGTCTTGGAAATTCGTAATAGGTCATAGGAAGATGTAGGAATATCATACATCCTCTGAACTTGTTGATGGGAATGTAGTTTCAGTTTCTTCTTTATTGGTTTGATAATAGTATGGTCATCAATTTCCTCTTCTAACAACAAGTCCTTTCCTTTTTAAGAAAAGGATGTGTTAGGAGTAGTAAAGTTCTCAGAATTTGTGTTTTCTTTTGTCTTATGCATGGGAGATGTATTAGAAGCTGGTTGAGGAGGAGAAAAATTTATTTTAATGGTATGAACCAAGGAACATATAAACTCTATTCCTTGTTCATGTTTAAGCATCATTTGTATGTTCCCTATGAGAGGAATGGCATTAGCATCAATAGGCTCGGTTCTCACAAAGTCTTGCAAATTCTTTAATTCTTCATTTAGCCTCCTTATGTTTTCTTGTGGGACATGAGAAACATCATGCACATTGTTTGTAGGTAGGGAATTCATTAGAGCTGAGGTATGAAGGCTATGATTCATAGAGGGTTGATTATCAACACTACTAGTGAAAGAGTTGGAGAACCCAAGATTCACAGTGAATGGTGTATCGTGGGATGAAATGAGTATCCAACTATGTATCACAATAGTATTGCTAATAGGACACCAATTTTTAAATCTCATAAAAGTTTCACAAACTCAATGTAAACCCAAAATGGAAAGAGGGTGAAATGCATAGCAATGACCTAGAATACAATATGTAAGTGCAATTTTTCAGATTTCAAACAAGGGAATTTTCTAATTACACAATGCAAAAACCTAAAAATGATGTCTTGTAAATGCAATTTTGAATTCACACAATGCACTAAATTTATCAAATGAAGCTAGATATGATCAATTCCGCTTAACAAAAAATTTACAAACTAAAAACAACAAAATGAAATGCAAAAATAGATGTTTTTATGCCTAGAAAATCAGAAAATGATCCTGATCAGGGAATCATTTTCCCAAGGGGAATGGGTCCTAGGTTAGGGTTTTCAAAATATTTTTGCATATTTCTGAGACGATTCTAGTGGTTTCCAGATTTTGATTTGGAACAGTAAGTTATAGCTTAAATTTTCTGTGAAATAAATGTTGAATGTAAATGCAAAATATGACAAAATTATAAACTAGGAGATCTAATTTGATGTGAAATTTTGTTTCAATTTTCAAATGTAAATGAATGATGATGCAATTTCATGTAAATGATTTGAAAAATGACTATTTTTTTGTCCTTTTCAGATTTAAAGAATGTAAATATGTAATCCTAAAACCCCTAATGAAATGCAAAGTTAATGCAAGTTTAGCTACCCTAAATGAAACTCAATTCAAGGCAATGGAATGAAAATGAATACAAGATCTAAACCTAGGGTGCAAATGGACTCCAAAATCAGAAAATTACGATGCTCAAAAGATAGAGTTCACCAAAATGAAACAAAGGAAAATAGGGGGGTGTGTAGGGTCAAAATGGGAATGAATGGAAAAATGGGTTTTGATGGACCTATCTTCCTCTATTCATTAGGAAATGAGATCCAAACAATGAAAGGATTGTCAACCATGAGGTGAGTCAAGTCAAAGTGTGAATCTACTAATTTCGTTTTTGTGCAAGGATGGGGGTCTTGATTAAACGACACTTTGGGGAGAAAGATTAAAAATAAAAAACTAACTCCAAAATGCAACCTAAAAATCAAATTTGGAAGATTAAGCTCAATACTAATGGAACCAAAAATCAAAATGCAAATCTGAGAAAGGGAAGATGATGTGTAGTAGTCACCAAAAGTGCTTTTTAAAGCTATCTAAGGACTCATTCACATTATGGCGAATGGGTCCTGGCTAGGGCTTTGTAAAATGGTTTTTGGTTCTCTTATCCTATGTTTTCACTCCCATATCCCCAATTTTCATAGTCAAAAAGCCAAAAATAGATCCTATAGGTGAGTTTATGTGAAATTGTAATTTTGACAACTTTGCATTTTTTCTCTTCAAGATATCTTCTACCTAAAATAAGCAAATACAAATCAAGATGGGAAAATTTTGTGTTGTTGGTGAATGGGGGTTTTCCTTGTTCAAACCCCATTTTTGTAGCTAAACCTTATAATGAAATAATAAAACATGAAGGAATCATGAATGAACAAAGCAATGTCACAACTCACCAAACCCTTGTATGAACCTTGGAATGTAGATCTGCAACTAGCATGAAATGGCTTCAATGGATGTGGATCTTGATCATGAAACTTGACTTGAAATAATGCATTGAATGTTTGAATGGATCTTGAACACTACATCAACATATTAGCTCAAATAACATGCACGATGTAAGAAGACTTTGACATGACAATAGGATCTTGATTGCTGCAATAATTTTTCAATAAATCTGCCCTTGAATATCTTGAAATGCTCTGATAATGCTCTCATGAAAATGCTCTTAGGATAGCTTTAATTCTCTAAGTGAAACTTAGTGAAATGACCTCTTATTTATAGGTATGTAACATTAATTTCTCGAAATTCAAATAACACAAGCCAAAATTTTAATATAGATTTGAAATCATTAAATACCGCCAAAAACATAATTAAAATTTATGTCCTAGGTCTAAGTGAGGACCCATTCGCCCTTTTGCAAATGGGTCCTAGGTCACTTACCTAGGACACACATTCTCCAATGATAAATGTTATGGCATTAATGAATGTCATATTTTCCTCTTCAAAAAATGCAATCAATTAGGATTGGATTTGAATTAAAGGGGCCAATTATGGAAAAATTTTGAAGTTGATAAACCAACCTCATAGAACCCAGTGAACACCTCCAAGAAAATAACCTATCACGTAGAAGAGATACTGAAAGAAAAACAAGGTGCTCTACAAACCTGAAGCAAAAATTGCATAAACAAGAATTGAATAATTACAATAAGATCAATCCTTCTGAAAGGAGGTTGAAACCCTAAAGTGAACCCTAGGATTAAATAATTAATTATTAATTAATTATTAAAGTGCCTAAGTTTAGCTTAAGTGAAAAATAAAGTAAAGGTGAATTAATTAATTAATCAATATGATTAAATTAATTAATTAATTAACCTATTACTCTAACAAAATTAACTTCAATTAATTAACAAAGCCCTAAATGAGTGTGAAAGTGTAAAGGTGCACTTTACAATAGCATATTAAGGCACAATTAAGTCCATTTTAATTAATAAGGCCCTAAAATCAATGTGAATATGTAAAATACACATTACAACATTAAATTAAGGTATAATTTAGTTCATTTTATATTATTAATTCCCAAATTAAGTATGGAAAAGGGATACTTTTTCCTAAACTACACAATGGCATCTTCGGAATAACCCAAGTTCTTGATTAGCTGAAGGGTACAAATATTAAGACCAGAACCTCCATCCACCAAGACTCTTTTGACTTTGTTTTTGTGAATGAGGACCTCAAGATGCAATTCATGATTGTGTGATGGCTACATTCGGAGGTATTGATTAGAAAAGGTGAGAAGATGAGGAGTGGTAATGTGTTTGATCATAGCCTAGAATTGTTCGGTATCAAGATTATCGGGTATGGAAGAAGATGACAAATCCTTTTCTAAGATGTCCCTATATACGAGATATATTTTTAGTAAATCCAATATGGAGATTTAGGTAGGGGTCTTCTCTAGTTCATCTAAGAGACTATAATCATTTGGGTTTGACATTGGATGTGAGGGTAGTGCCCTAGGTTATGATGGTGCTCCTTGGATGGTGACCTTTCCCCAAGGTGTGGTGACTCCACACTAGGTCCTTTGATCATGATTACGGATATAAAATTATCACAATATGCTACCACATTGTTATGAACATTACCTAAATTGGTGTAATCCTTCCCTTTTCCGTTGTCATTTCCCTTGCTATGGTACATCATTAGGTTCATGTATATTTTAAGATATTGATTTCTCAATTGTTGATCCATAGTTACGTCTGCATTGTCGATAATATCTTGAATGATGTTTTTCAATTTCATGCAACTTTTTGTCTTGTGTCCCTTGATTTTATGGAAATCACAAAGATCCTTCTCATTATACCATGGCAGTTTGACTTGAGGCTCTTGGTAATTTTGATAATTAGGGAGCATGAAGAGATTGGATTGCACTAATTTTTGCATGACCACTTCAATTGGTTTCCCAAAAGGTGTGTACTTGCATCGTTGAGGGTAATTTTTTCTATGGGGTGGTCCTCTTTGAGTGTTGGCATTGTTGATTTTTTTTTTGTTGTTTTGTGGTTGCAAGTTTGGTTGTTACATGTTCTATTGCATGTTCGTTGGTTGGGTTTTTTTTTGTGAACCAAGTGAAATAGGTGTCCACCTTTTAGGAGATGGAACTTAGGGACCTATTTCACTCTTTGGTTCATTAGGAACCAAGATCCCTCAACCAAGTGACTTGATTGAGGAATGGGACTAGGTGGTTCCTTGTGTGATTAAACAAAGTTCACCATTAAAAAGAAGTTTCAAAGGAGAAATGCAAACACTTATGCACAAAACCCTAGAAACTTGAAAACATGAAATCAGATTGACAAACTGGAATGAGACAAAAAGGTACTTGGAAGAATGATGGAATCCAAACAAGGTCTGCAACTCTAAAAACCTACCTTTTGAAGTGCACTGGGACTTATACACCAAGCTGGGTGATTTAGTCCTGCTATAAGAATCTGGGCAGAATCTGGAATCTTTTGGTGACTGTTTAGGATCTACAGAAAGTTGGGAAAAAGGGTATATTGGGACTCATACGCCCAAAGGGGTGATTTATTCCTAGTATTAGGGTTTGATTGATATTTTGTAACCTCTAGTGATCTTTTGTAGCTTTCATCTTGTTTGATTCAAGTTTGAAAGTCTGAATTTTTGCCTGTAGGTGAGTTTCTATGAAGATGACAACTTTGATAACTTATGCAACTGTGTATTCAAAGGATCTTCAAGCTCCAATTCACCTAGATCTGCAATCACACATCAAGAAGGGAAAATGTTGTTGTGTTACGGAATAGGGGTTTTCCTTGGTCAAACCCCATTTTGGTAATTAAACCTTGAAATGAAATAGAAAAGCATGAAGGAATGATGAATGAAAAAATGCAATGTTGCAACCCACCAAACCATTAAAATAAAGGCTTCAAACTTGTGTGAAATGGCTCCAATGGATGCAGATCTTAACTCTTGATTAAATTCTTGAAACTTTATCTTGAATGCTTGCTTAAATCATGAAACCTACATTACAAATGTTAGCTCACAAGCACATGATGCATGAAGACTTTGAAGTTCTCTCTTGAATGCTCATAAGATCACTTGAATTTTCTAGGAGAAATTGTGAAATAACCTTTATATTTATACTTTTTCATGCCTAATTTCTCAAAATAACAACATTACAAGCCGACATCAAATCTAGGATAATAAATTCCCACCAATAATTTGATTTAAAATAGTTCCAAGTTATAGTGAGACTCATATGCTAGGTTGGGCGCATGAGTCCCAGTGGCTTAAACCTAGGACACAAACCCCAAGAAGTGTTAAGTTCAATGAAACATTTAAAACTAGGCCTCGAGACCTAGGCGGGACCCATACACCTAGAGGGGTGTATGAGTCCCACATCCCTAGATCTGGAACACATAGCCACAAAAATTAAATTATGATTTTCCATTTGTTAAATGTCAGGATTATCCTCAGAAAAATACATTTAATTAGGTTTTTGGATGAAAAATCGGACCAATTAAGGCATAAATAAACCATATTTTAACAGGGAGGGTCCAAACAAGTGAAAATATAAAGGGATACATTTTTCTACACTACAGTTTGTTTTGGAGCACTTAGGACAACTTTTGCATCGACAACACCATCATTAGTAACATTCTTGATCTTGGCCCAAATGCGGGTTTTATCATTGTAACTAGGTGATGGGTATCTTTGTATGCTTTTGTTGTTCCTTGTGCAATGAAGGCTCTTTCAATGTTAAGACCCCTAGGGATGAGTTCTTCGTATGACAAGACACATTTCATTTTTCAGTTGAAAGGATAGATCTATATCCACATTGGCAATAATGATCCCTCTTTGTAGCTTTTCGAGAATTGTTCATTTGTACTTACTAGCTCTATGCCTCCATCATTATAAGAAATTTGTAAATGAATCACCCTTTTTTGGTTTTAGGGTGTATAGTTCCTCCAAACTTACACCCATGTCTAGATTGTAAGAGAAGTGACCCACAAACCGATCTATTATTTCTTGGAAAGTTCAGATTCCATGAGGTAAATGTGAGAACCATTCTATTGCTTGGCCTCGCAAACTATGTGGGAAAAGACACATCAAATAGGATTCATTGTATGCTAATTCCATACATGCCACATAAAACTCCTTGATATGATCTTCTCGATTTCCATGCCCTTTATATTTGTCAAATTTGGGGATTTTAAATCCTAGTGGGAATGGTATCATTACAATGTTTCTATCATAATGGTATGGACACAATTCTCATTGTGCATATGATTTCTTTGTTTTCCCCGCTTGGATATCTTGAATTTTTTGTGTAAGCATTCGGATTTTCAAGGAAAGATTGTCTTGAGGATTTTTTCGTGGTGGAGCATACATAATGTATTTTGGAATGGTAGATTAATTATTTGTGGGATTTTGATAAGGGGGTGTGTTCATTTTGAATGTGTTATATGGTGTGTATGGTGGATTTTGATATTGGGGATTGAATGGTGATAATGGTTGTGGTGTGTTGTGGTGTGTTGTATGCTCCTTGTGAACTTTGGGTCAAGAAATTTTGTTATGTACTTCTGTATGGTTGTTGTTGGTTGTAATACAAGACTTTTTGTTGTTGTTATTGTTGTTGTGCAAGCACTTATTGTTTTTGAGCATATTGTTGTTCTTGTAATTGATCTTTTTGATGCACTTGCAATTGAGCTTGTTGGTGTGCTTGCAACTACGCTTGTTTTTAAGCTTGTAATTGAACTTGTTGTTGGGCTTGTAATTGAGCTTGTTGTTGTTGGGCTTGTAATTGAGCCTATTGTTGTTGTGCTAGCAATTGAGCTTGTTGTTGTTGCACTAGCAATTGAGCTTGTTGTTATTGTTGATTCACAATAGAATAAGCCAAAGTATTTTTTCCTTGAGATGATGGAATGGAATTTTAATTTGGGACAAATTGACTTGTTTGAATATATTAGCTTGAGATGTTTTGAATTTGTGGAATCGCTAGAACAGAAACAATAATATATGATTAAATAATACTAAAAACTACATATAAATGACTAAACATGGTCATGTGACCATTAGTAGTTTATTTCCAATCATTTATAACATGACTAAATTGATGACTAAACCATTTTTAGTCATTTATTGGTTGTTTTGATTGATCGATTTGGTAGTATATTTAATCATTAATTTAGTCATTGATTGTTGTAAACTAGTCACTTATTTAGTCATTTTTTATTCACTGGTATATTTAGTCATTAATTTAGTCATTGATTGTTGTTAACTAGTCACTTATTTATTCATTTTTATTCACTGATTTTCGTCCATTGGTAGTGTATTTAGTCATTAATTTTAATCATCATTTTGATCAATTTGGTAGTTTATTTAATTTTTTTTGTTCAATGATTTATGTCAACTGGTAGTATATTGATATATTGTTTATTAATTGCATAATCATTATATTTATTTATATTTATTCACTAATTTCTGTCAATTGGTAGTTTATTTAATTGTTTTTATTCATTGATTTCTACCTAAAAGTGTTGGAAATGAGACAATGCTTTGAGGTTTAAACATAAAACATAGAAAAAACATAATCAATCATTCATTTGCACATAATGAAATATCTATTAAGAATGAAAAATATTAAAAATTTATTGAGAAAAGGTGTTCTAACAGCAAATACAAGACAAAAATATGTGTCATTGCTTTGAAAAAATGTGTTACAAAGTGTGTTTCTCAGTGTTGTGATTGAGAAAACTAAGTTTCAATACCTTTTTTTTTTCTTATACAGCTCCAAAAAGAAAAAAACACTAAGATCCTTGAACAACACATTCAAACTATTGCATAAAGCAATGGGCCAAGCTGTCTAACAACTAGTACATGATAAACATCAACTATGTCATTTTCTTCAAATATTTTAGTGTCCACCATGTGAAGGTCCCTTCTTTCTCTTTCAGACAGACAACTCCATCTATTTTTTCTTTATAAGCAAGGGGTATGTTACTTGTGACCTTTAAAATATTTACATTTGCATCTCCTATTCCTTTCAATTTGACTCCATGTATAATAGATAGTGAGTGAATCTGCCAATGCCCATAGCAACACCATCAAACAGATCCAAAACCCCAACTATATCCCCTTTTTGGAGTTTATCAATACATTTCTGCAAAAAGAAAAAAAAAATACATTATATTGAGATATAAAACATTTGATAAAACACAAATAAATATTCGATAAATATTTATAAGAAACTAGAAAATAACGATAGGAAACCTAAAACCATGCACCTACCAAAGCTGTTGCATTAAAAAAATTAATGCAACAACTTTGATATGTTGATATTTTAATGTAGCTTTGATAGGAAACAAAGATAAGAAATTTTCACATAAATATTTTCACTCTAGTGAGAGCTACTATAGCATACATGTGATGGAGTGTATTGTTGTCATAAGACCTTCAAAAATTCCAAATCTATCATTGATCACCTGAAAGGGACAAAAGAGAAATATTTTGGATTCAACTATGTATGCTTTTTGATTGATGTTTCGAATCACACTCAGTGATCCATCATTAGGAAGTGTGATCTGATGATGGATCACTGAGTGTGATCTGAAACTTTGATAAAAAAGAATACACAGTTGAATCCAAAAGATTTCTCTACAACTTCATGGACTGTGGAAAACTCATACCAACTAAGGACAAAAGAGTTTAAATTTGTGGAACTCTAAATTTTATTCTATAGTAAAAATATAGTGTTTTCATGTGTAAATATTAAATACATCTGAAATTTTATAATTCAAGTATTTAACATATTCTTACAAACCTTAGCCAAAGGAGCCAGGCAATAAGTGGTACAACATGCATTTGAAGCAATGTTCAAATCAGATTTGTACTCGTGCTCATTAACCCCAACAACAAACATCGAGGCATCCTTGTTGGGAGCTAAGATGACTACTATTTTAGCACCTACCTAAGAATGACCAACAAGAAGAAAAAAAATACTATTTCTTGCTATAGTAAAAATTCACCTTAAAATTATTAGTTAAGTTCAACACTCTTACATCAATACAGAGAAATTTATTTAAAAAATTATTATTAGAGACATAAAAAAATTCATTAACATCCAAGGTATAGCCTAGAGGATCTATGGAATAACAAATTGAAATATAGGAATTGAACCATAATGTCTACACATGAACTGCTGCTAACTTTAAGATCATCTAAAATCACATTCCGAATTCTAGAACAACATTAATGTAACTAACTAGCTGCTTGAAAAGAATATGAAATACCTTATATAATAAAAGTATTAGAGACATAATATTTCCATGGTCCATTACTATGCAATTTTTTTTGTATGAACAAATCACATTTTGTGATCCAATCATCTAGATGGAGAAAGCATTTACCAAAAGGATCCTAGAATGATCCAAAATACTGATACAAAAACACACTTGTACATGGTCTTCTACCAAAATCTTTCTAATTAAAAATTATTAGAGGTCAAAAATGACATACCTTCAACTATGTAGCTACTTTATCTTTATCAGTAAGGACTCCTGCTGATTCAACCACATACTCTGCACCAACCTCACCCCAGGGAATTTCTTCTGGATTTTTGAACTTGACATATAAAGTTATCATTATCCCTTAAAATAAAAATTTAAGTGGTGTGTTTATTTCAATTATACATGCCTATATATTATACATAATTTTCTCATTTGAACCAAAAAGAAAAACTCAACAATAGAAAAATTGAAAAAAACACATAGAAATAATTTACTAAAATTTAAACATGTGAATATATATCTAACTTTAGAAAGGTCTCTTCACATAAAGCATAATAGAAAAATTGAAAACCAATCAAGTTCCAAACTTTTATCTATGTGCTTCTAATGTACTCATTGATTAAAATTTAGGAGTCTTCATAGGACCACCAGAATTATACTCCCTTCTTGGAGATAGTACAATCCTTGGTCTAATTTGGACCTATCTTGGGTACCCTTACATTAATTATCCTTTAAATAATCATATATAGGCCCCTAAGACCCATTATTTTGGATCTCGAGGCTCATTTCACTTAAAAATCCCATAAAATCATCCAAAACACCAAAAATTCTGAAAACCCACCTCAAAAAGCTAAGGTGGGACTCATTTGCCACCTTCAGCAAATGACTCCCCTTAGGTGGAACCCATTTTCCAAGGGTGGCAAATGAGTCCCATTTGGGGTCATTTTCAATTTTGAGCAGGAAATTCACCATTTCAATTTTAATTTTTGGTGGATGTCGGCCTTTGAGATCTAAATAACTATCAATTAGGCGTTAATGCCTATATAAGCAACTTTCTAAGCCATTTTTATCAACTCTAAGCACTTTAAGCAAGCATTTTAAAGAGACAGGCATCAAGAATCTTCAAGCAACATTTCACAAGAACATTTTAATTCCAAAAGTAAGCAAAGTTGAAGCATTGGAGCAACAATAAAGTGTTTTTGTAGGTCTTCAAGCTCACTTTCATTCAAGATCTAGCATTTTCAACGGTTGATCATGGTTGTCTATGGTGAATCATGATGGATTCTAGGTTGGGGAGATGCAACTAGCCATCAAGCCAAGCCTAAAAACTTATTTCCTAAATGATTCCATCTTCCACTATCACTCTACATTTAGTCTAAGGAAGGTACAAGAATCATTAGAGATCATTTGGGGTGATTAGGGATCACCACAAGTGAGTCATTCATCTTTACATTTCCATTCTTGCATCATATTCTTGCACATTAGAATAGGATTGCATCATGTTTCAGATTTTTTAGTCTTAGACATGTTATGCCTTGCATAACCACCCCATCTTTTGCCTTGGTCAAAATGGGTCCCCCTTTGTGTTTTTGTACTTAGTCGTTTTTGGGACAAAGTTTGGAGTCTAGTTTTTCCAATACTTTGTTTTTCTTTGATTTCTCTGTCGGAGTCAGGAGCGGAGCTGAATCAGGTTTTCAAAGATCTTTTGAGGTGTATTTTGGTTCTATTCCGACGGTCTTTTCTTTGCTTTTGTTTTTTCTCTTTGGCGGAAGCGGAGCAGGAGTGGGAATTGGGATGGTAATTTTCAAATTTTGTAAAATCAAATTCAATTCCGATCCCGCCTTCGCTCCCTTTTTAATGTTTGTTTGTTTCAGTTTTTGTGTTTTGTTTTATTAGGTTGGTCTTTTACTTAACTTTTTGTTTTTGTTTTTTTGTTTTGTTTTTTAGTTTTCAGACGCGGAGTCGGAATGGGGATAAGGTTTGGAAAGTTTATGATTTTAAGATCCTCTTTCCATTTTAGTTCTGACCCTACCAATTTCTATCATTGACTTTTTGACTGAAGTTGCACTGCAGACCAGTGTTCGTTCTCTTATAGTTCCGACTCCGCCTTTACTGCGTTTTAATGCATTAATGGTGGTTGCCGATGTAGGTAGAAATTCACATATTTTTCTTTATTAAGGGTTAAAGCTGATTATTATTGTTATTATTACAAGTCTGAGAGCGCGAAGAGCAATAGCAGAGTTTGTTTGAGCAAATTGATCAAGATAGAGAAGGGATATTGTGTCCGAATTGATTCAGAAAGTTAGCGTGGCTTTGTTTGCGTTTGAGGTAGGTCTTTTATCTTTGTTATTCGTTGTTTATTTCCTTGTTGTGTTTTGCTTTGTATCTATTCGCGTGTTCAATCTTTGTGTTTTAAAGTAATTTTATAATCATCGATGTGATTAAGCGAGCAGGTTTTTGTTTTGGCTTGTTTTGTTTTGTTTTAATCTTTGTTGTTTTATTTTGTCGTGTCATTTCTTTCTATTTTTGGGCATTGTCGCTTTCATGTCTTAATCATGATCGCATCGTGTCATTTTCGATTTGCAGTAGATTTAGATTAGATTAAAGGTTTTTTATGGCATGAGTTAGATTAAGAATTTACAGTGAGGTAGCTTAGAGATTTTACAGTGAGTTTAGGTAGATTAGATTTATTGTTTAATTTAGGGTTTCATCATTTGGTAGAATGGCAGGGTTTTAAAACCCGTGCCCTATTTTTATTAAGTTTGTTAGATTAGGGTTTCGTTGGTCTCTGCAATTACTTTAAAAATAAGATTTAAATAAATGGCTCTAAAATACAATTGTTCCCCACGGTCATATGAGGGTAGAGTTTTTAAGCTCCTTTGCCATTTTATGGCGATCTAGGTTTAATCATGAAGTTATGATGAAAATGAATAAATTTGATGATGTCATGATTAGCATAGGCGGAGGTGGGATTGGAATGGGTATGGGCATAAGAGTTTTGTTTTTACCAAAGTTATCAATTCCATTTCTATCTCGTTTTCGATTTCGAGTTCTAAAAGGTTTTCTTGAAGTATGTGATGACTAGCGGAGGCGGGATCGGAACTGATCTTGAACTTAAGGATTTTGTTTGTAAAGGTTATTAGTTTCGTTTTCATCCCGTGTCCGGCTCCGCATATGGTGGGAAGTCTTTTGTCGAAGTAACGATAACTAAGTTGGAGGGGGAGGCGGAATGGAAATAGAATATGAAATGAAGAGAATTTGAAGAAAAACCAAATCCCTTTTTCATTCCGATCCTGGTTCCGATAACTTCCCCGACTCCGACTCCGAGCCCGTTTGTTACTAGCTGAAGTTCCTATATTGGTTTTTGCTCCGAGTCCGCCAGTCTTGTAAAAGTGATTATTTTGTGTTTCTGTCCGACTCCGACTCCGATGTATATGTAACAGGTATGTTTTTAAAACATGTTTTATAATGATTTATTGGAAGGTCTAATTAGAGGTTTGCTTGCAGGAGATTTGAGAGATGTCAGGAACATCAGGAGAGGCTGCTCGAAGGAATCAACCGGCTGGAACGTCAAAGCCTGCACCGAAAATCAAGAAGGTGAAACCAGAACAGCTACCTTATACATTAAGGTATGATCATAGGAATCCGGTGGTGAAGGCGAGCAAGGTGGAATCAAACTGGTCAGATATCACAGATACCAATCTGGGCCAGTATAGTTTTGAAGAATTACATGAAGAGACCTTTGCAGAAAGGGCAAACTTGACAAGGAGAACTCAAAGGATTGTTGACTCCGGTCTTGCACATATCACTGTGTTTCCTTTGTCAGTTCAGTGTCCAGAGTTGATATGTACAGTGGCCAGTACTTATAATCCAGCTACAAGATTATGCATGGATTCACAGAATAATGTGATTATAGATCTTACTCCGCAGATGTTCCAAAGCATATTCAATGTTCCTGATCCCAAGAATTTAGTGCAGTTGACTGAGGCTGAGGCATTGGAGAAATACAGTAAGCATAAAGACTCCAATAAGTCTCATTTAAACAAAAGATGGTTAAGTACCGAGAAGAAGTCTTTGAGCAAACTGGCAGACCAGCCAAAGAGGGCAGACTTCAAGAAGGAGATATCTGATTTAATATTGATGTTGTCCAGAGTGTTTGGGAAGAGGGATGCCTTCCATTTCAAGGAATGGATGTTTCATTTTATTCAAGTGATCTTTCAGGGTGATTATCAATTTGATTGGTCAATGATTGTTTCTGATGCCATACATGATCAGCTCACAAGGGTCAGATAGACCAAAACTTTCTTCATGACTTCATATGTGGTCTATGCTGCAGCAAGATTGGGGATTTTCCCAGGATTAAACAGAGTAGGTATAATGGGAGTCTTGGATGGACAAAAGAAGGTATGGGAACACTATGATCAACTATCTCTTCAGGTGGCTGAGACTCACTTCAGAAGAGTCAATGATGCCTTTTTATATGTGGTTATCAACTAGTTGAGTGGAGATGTAGGATACAGGTTAAGCCAAAAAGCTATGGCATTCATTTCTGAATGAGGAAGTTGGTATATCCAATACCCCAAATTTACATACTTCAGATTGTTTGGGTTTGAAGGCATCCCATTTACTTCCAAGATGCTGCAGCAATAGAATAGTGCTTATGGAATTTGTATATCAAGCCATTGGAGTTAATGCTAGATTTGGGATGAAGCACAAGACAGGATGCCATAAGTTTCCTATGACACTGGGGGAATATGGCTATCAACACTTAAAGGCAACTAAGGTGGTTTGTAATGAGTTGATACAATTAAAATTGGGATTGTATACAGCTCTGTAAGCATTTTGATCCAAAAAAGAAGATGTATGCTTTATTACCTTCAGTATTTACTAGACATTTTAATTTGTTAGAGGATTTTTGGTGTGATAGGCAGGATGAATTTGACTTAAGGAAGAAGAATTATGAGAGATTACCAATCTCACTTACAGTGGAGCTGGGTATTAAAGATAATATTCTTGACACTTTGGTGGATGATGGAGTGGTATTAGATCCCTCATATGAAGCTTTGAAGATTGGCACCAAAAACTTAGATCCAATAGACTAGAATGAAGAAGAAACTATTGACATTAAAAAACTGGGAAGAACAATCTTGGATAGAAGTGTGCAATGGTTGATGATGAGGACTCAAGCTCCTCAGGGACCAATCCTCAAGAAAGGTAAAGGGTATAAGAGGATTAAAAGAAATGCACATTCCAAGGAACCATTGGAATTCCTTCCTCCGGATGTTGAAGAAATAGAGTTGGACGTAGTTGATGAAGAAGAAGAGACACCCGAGGGACATGTTCCAATTGAATCTATTGTTCCTACGCCCGCATTGGGTGAGTCATCTACATAAGCTCCACTCACAAGGAAGAAAAATAAAGAAGTTCAAGGAGTGCTTTATGCCATGGCTAAAGCTACTAAAGGAGAAGAAGTGGAGGAAGAGTTGGTAGAAATTGAGACAAACACGGATGAAACTCTGTCAGAGAAGAACTTGCAAGAAAATGTATCTCTAGATTATACTGTTCAGCAAATTCTTACATAGGAAGAACAATGGAAATAGTTTGAAGATGCTACCAGAGAATCTGATGCAAGGGCTACTGCTGAGAAACAAAAGGAAATCGAGGTAAGGTTGCAAGCTGATGCTCTACTTCAACAGCAGCAATCAAAGGTAAAAGAAGTTGAAACAAGGACAGCAGCTGATACAATGGAGGAGAAAATGAGGCAACGAGAGCATGAGATCAAGGTCAAGGCAGAAAATGACAAGCTGGAACTCATATAGAAGATCCATGATCTCGAGGAGGAGAAAAAAAGAAATCGAAGGGAAAAGGAAGCCCTGGTTGCTAGATTGAAGCTTGCAGAGGAGACTCAACAGAAGGAACAAGAGGCTGAAGCTCTAAGGAAAGAAAAAGAGGCTGAAGAGCTAGTAAAGTAACAGCAAGCTGAGAAAGAAAGGGAAAAGGCAGAGAAACTCATAGCCTTGGAAATAGAAAGGATAGAAAGGGAAGAAACTAAAAGGAAGCAAAAAGAAGGAGAGGCCAAAGCTGCAAAACTTAAAGCTTAGGAGGTAGAACGGTTAGAAAGAGAGGCCTTAGAGAAAGAAAAAGAGAAGGATCAGATGGAAGAGGAAAGATTGAGAAAAGAAGAAGAAGACAGGAAAATGCAAGAACAAAGAGATAGAGAAGAGGCTGAGAAGTTGGTGCAGATGCATGTGCTGCAGGAGCAACAAGAAAAGGCAAACGTTGATTCTCAACTTGAGGTAGATATTCAGCCATCCTCTACAGTTGCTGCTTCCTCTTCCATGATGATGACTCCTAGTGCTCCTACATGGTTGAAATTAGATTTTTAGAAGAGAGCTAGAACACCTCCTCAACCTCTTAATTGGGAGGACATGATGAAGGAGATTGAATAGGAAAGGCCTAAGAAGAGGGCTAAAATTTTGCATTGTACCAAACTCACAGATAAAGGGGAGATAGTTGTTGAATGTGTCATGCCTATGATTGAAAACGAGGTAGGGGATATGCAGCTCACAGACTATCAATTGAGTACGGTTAACTTGGGAAGACCCACTAGAAATCAACAAATGAATCTGATTGATGTGGTGGCTTCAATGACAAAATCAAGGATGATCAAGGACAAACAAAAGAAAGATGAGCTTAAGGCTTAGTTAGATCAGTTACATTCATTTTTGAAGAGTGTCTCCTCTCCAAGGTCACAATAGGTTGCAGCAATTGAGGCTCCTATTTTGCTAAGCAAAAAGGAGGTTGATGATTTGGTGCAGGTTAGAGGTAAGGCAGAGATGGTTGACAAATGGATAGACAAAGTGAACCGTGAGGTAGGTGAGGTTTTGGAAAAAGGATTTGAAACCTATAAGGAGGCGGAAGGAGTAATAAAAGAGATGCATCAATATATTGAGGCATCTAAGAAGTTAGAAGAAGAGTACAAAGAGTATAGTGAAAAGTCAGAGAAGATAAATACATTGCCTCTAACTACTCTTCTAGAAGAATCTATCCTCGAAGATGATAATAAAGATTTTGTAGAAAAGACTTCTCGTATCCTTAAGTTTAGGACTGGCTTTTTGAGCAAGCATAAGGATGAAATTCAAGAAGCAATTAATAGTTTAACTGAGTAGTTGGAGGAGTTGGATGCGGTTATGGCTATAATAGTAGATGTGAATGTAATGACTAAAGATGGCATGCCGTTAAGTCAAGTTAGAGAGAAATTGAATGAAAGATTCCAAGGACTCATTCAGGAGAAAGATGATGGAGAAGACTTAGTGAGAGATTGGCTTGTAGAAGTCAAGGAAGAAATAAAAGCTGCAGGGAGAGAGTTGGTCAAGGTAAAAAGCATGAAAGAATTTGTTGTAGTTGAGTTGGATCACATAAAATTTGAAGATGACTGGATTGATGGGCCAGATATGGATATGCTACAACAATTCTTCACCGGTTATGATGAGTTCATAGCGGATCCAGCTTCACATGCATAAAATCTTGCATGCATGATGTTCTTCTTCCATGCATGATGCATGATGATCTTCTTCCTTGCATGTTGCATGCATGCAACACTGACAGTCTTAAGGACGCATGATCTTCTTTTCTTCTAGTTCTATTCTCTATTGTTAGATCAAACTGAATGTATAATGTAAGAACTCAAGATCAAAATTGATTTGAGTTTCCAAGATAGTTGATTGTTCCTAAAAAGGTGGGAAGCCTAAAATAGAAGTAAAGTTCGAACTTCTTTTTGTATTCTATAAATACCAGATGGGTATTACATTGTAAGGGTCAGCTAATTGAGAATTGGATTGGATTACCTAGTGCTAGGAGATAGAATTTTTATAGAGCATTCTGCAGAGATACATTGTACCAGATCTTGTTTATAGTTAATAGAATTGCAGGTTTACGAAATATGGAGTTTGCATTGAATTGTGTTGTTTGATAAGGTTAATAAGTTATAATCCACTTGAATGCCAGTGATTGTGCTGAAGCATGATAGTTTCTTATGTGATGAAATTCATTAGAAGAAACCAAGTTTAAAGATTATCTTGTTAAATTGTCATTGAATTAAGGTTATTAAAGTCTGTTGATCTATAGTTTTTATGATGAATGAATGTGTGTGGTTTTTGAAATCTTGGAAATACTTGTGATAGGCGAATAGAGAAATTTTTCTTCAAGCACCTAAGATGTATACGATGGTCAGTTATACTGTGGGTTGTGTCATGCTATGGTTTTTGTGATCGATTAAGAAAACATTCATTGTTAAAAGTATATGTCTAGATATTAGATAAATTTAATTCATACTTATTGATTTACCCCTTGGATCTATCTTTTTCTTTTATTTTAAACCCATTGATTTACAGGAACTACTTTGACAAAGAGATTCATAGCTTGAATCCTTTGTTACCAGCACAAGCCCCTTGAATATTACAGTTGCATGAACCAATTGAGTGACATCAGACAGTTGAGAACCAACTACCAGGACCTTGGGAGTTAGGCCACTACATGTAGTCTTTCTTTTTCAGGAGAAATAGAGTAGAAATATTATGTTTTAATGTTGTTTGTGTCATTTTAACCATCAACAAAAATTGGCACTAGAAGGAGGGCCTGAAAGGAAAAGTTGGCTCACGGAAGATCTTTTTCGCCATAGGGATACGAGAGGGTTCTTAGATCCTCTACTAATCGTGAACTATTTGAAGAACTTCAAACCCCGGTTAGATCAAGACCTCATGCTCGTAGGGTAGAAATACCTACATTACCACCACCGCTTACTCCACTAGGATTTCCACCAATTCCATCCACACCACCACCAAGTCGGCCTTTGTCACCACCAATTTGGCCTTTATCACCACCACCTACCCAACCAATTCTACCAATGGCTTATTTTGTGGGTAATCCCACCCCATTAGGGACTATTCCAGGTGGATTCCATGATTTACCAAAGAACCCAGAGAATTTTTGTCCAAAATGCATGCATGGAGAATCAAGAAGTGCAGAGGAACATATACAAGCATTCAAAGATTCCTACACATGAGCTCAAGTTGCTCATCAAGATGTGGTATGTAGATTATTTCGTTACTGTTTAGGAGATATGGCATATAATTGGTATCTAAATTTGCCCCAAGGATCCATTCTAGGTTGGAATGATTTAGAAAAAGCTTTTATTAATCAGTTCAGGGTTTATGTAGACCCTGCAATACTATATCACCAATTTTCCACTATTAGAAAGGAGCATCATGAACCGTTGCCCTTGTTTAACACTAGGTTCCATAGAATGTATCGTAGGCTACAAGAGCCTTACCTAGTGCTGGAAGCCATGGCCATACAGGCATATCTGAGAGCTGTTGATCCTTTGATTGGTTTGTTCTTACAAAGAACTTATCAACCTAACGAGATTGACTCACTATCTACGATTTATCATTTGGCCATCAAATTGCAATAGTAGACAAATCTACAGCCAGGAGGGTTGGGAGTATCTTTTTCTCCAATGAATTATCAGATGCCTAATCCACCGTTATATAACACTGTCCCAAGGACGTCTTATTCCCATTATGGACCTCTATCTGAGTTGTAAGCTCCACCAACTATGCCCTTCTTTGGAAATAGCATGCACGATTCCCCACATCAGTCCCCACAATAGCAACCTCAACATCAACCTCAAAATCAACCGCAACAAGGGGGAGGACCAACCCATGTCCATTCCCCAGCCATAGTTCAAAATGTGCAGAATGATCAAATTGTTCAACTTACAAGTGAAGTAGAGACTCTCAAAAAGACTCTCTCTCAAATGTCAAATGACATGGCACAGCTCAGACAAAATCCTCCCAATAATCAAAATCAGAATTACAACAATCAGGGAGGTTGCAACTATCAGGGCAATTACTCTAGTCAGAACACCAATAGGAACTTCCAGAATCAAAACTCCTCGAACCAGAATTATCAAAATAAAAATAGAGGATACAATCAAAGGTTCAATAACAACAACAACAACAATAGGCAGTGGAATACTGGACCTAACAATGAAGGAGTTCCCCATAATTATCAAGCAGGTGAAGAGAGATCAAATACTGCTAATGTTGCTGATTTAAATTTTATGACAAATTGGTGTAGGTTGCATGATACAGCAGCCCATTCTGAGGTCAATTGCCCAGAAATGGAGAAGATGATGAAAATTGCACAGGTTGATGCCCATCCTCAAGCAGGAAATTCTAATCAAGGCAATGGGCTGACCAACACTGCCATGACTTATGAAACCACTGAAGAAAAGTACCAATTCCCTATGCAAGGGGATAATGAGCCAGAAGAAGATGTCTATGATGCTCAAGCCTTCCAATCTAGGGGTGGTCACTTTCTGAGGAACCAGAATAAAGGGTCGTTCACTACATCTGCACCCCCTAACAACATGGTTCCACCAAATCAGAATACAAATAATAATCCACCCCCACCAAAGGGACCTTCTGATACTCAGAATAGAGGTAATCAGCCTTCTTTTCCTAAATATCAATTTAAGAATGATTCTGAGTTTGATTTTGTTGCAGAATTGCAAAGGCAGAAGACATCACTATCCTTGTTTGATATCATGAAGTGGTGCCCAGCTCAAAGGGAAGTGGTATTAAAAGCTTTGGAAGAAACAGATCGCTTGAAAGGGAAAGGTAAAGTGACTCCTACAAAGGAGATGAATGCTGCTATGTATAAAGGTAAGACCAGTACCCCACCTTTCTTGTTAAGTTTGAGGATCTTTGGAAAGAATCTACACAATTGTTTATTAGATTTTGGAGCATTAGGAAATGTCATGCCTTTTTCGATTTGTAAAAAGTTAGGATTGAGTCCTATTCCAACCAATAAAAAGGTGATTCAATTGGATAAAACTGAAGTTAATGTTGTAGGTGAGTTGAAGAACATGCATGTGTAGGTTGGATCAGACCCAAGGATCCAGACCTATATAGATATTCAAGTTGCTGGCATCCTAGAAACATATGGGATGCTTTTAAGTCGAGAGCTAATGAAAAGCCTAGGTGGATATTTTTCCCTGGACTTCTCGCACATGTGGTTACCATGGAAAGGGGTTGCCACTCAGATAAGAATTGAAAGTGAACCTAGACTCAAACACATGATTACAGAGTATGATACTCCAAATGAAGTAGCATTCTTTGAAACTGAGATGGGTGTTTACAAGCAAGAGGAAGTTCTTACTTTTTATGTAGTTAGTTCTGAGGATACACTATCCTTAGACCACACTGATTCGATGATTCACATCAACCAACAAGTTCTAATAAAGAAATTGTAACAAGATAGGCTAGTTTTAGGAATAGAAACTGATTTGAGTAATCTATTGCTTCCTAATTGGTGTAGGATACACTATCATAACCATTCAGAATTGACATGTCAGTCATGCATAGATATTCTAAGGCATGTAGATTTACCCAAGCAAGAATCTCAAGAAGTAACTGAGACTCCCATCAATGAGTTCTTTTTCCAAGCTAAGGATGCAACTATTCTTACACGGATTAGTCTTTATCAAGAAGAGGTTCCTTTACCAGTAGAACAGACTTAGGTCTTAGGGTTTTCAGATCAAAAAGAAGAGGTGGAAGTATCTCAGTTTCATTTTAATACCCCTATTCCAGATGCTTTGCCAATACCAAAAGAGTTAATATAAGATGAGTTAGACCCTAACTCAGCCCAAGAAATCACTCAGGAGGTAGTTGTTGAACAAATTAAGGGACTAGGAAAATCGTTAACTGAGCTGCTTCTCAACACGAATTCTGATAAATAGCAAAAGTCCAAGCCGCCACATGTCACAAGTGACAAAATACTTGTAGTTTCTAAAAGGAAAGAGCTCCCAGTTAAAGACCAGTTATGGACTCTTAAATTTTATGGTTCTAAATCTAAAGCAGGAAGTGGAGCTGGAATTGAACTAACAAACTCGAAAGGAAAAACTTATTTTGCTCCTTACAGATTGTAGTTTGGTTGCACTAACAATGTGGCTGAATATGAGGCACTTGCAAGAGGACTTATGTTTGCTCATAAGAAGAAGGTAATTGCTCTTACAATGATGGGAGACTCTGAGGTAATTGTGAAATAGGCACGTAATCAGTACACTTGCCATAATAAAAGATTGGCTGCTTATAGCAATAGGGTCTAGAATTTAATAGAAGATTTTGACGCCTTTGGGATTACTCTTATTCCAAGGGAAGCAAATCAAATAGTAGATGCTCTTGCTGTTGTAGCAAGTACATTAGAGCCCACGCAAGATTCAAATCTGAAAAGGTTTTATGTGGAATTGATTTCAGTTCCTGCAATTCCTGACAATGTTAAACACTTCCAGGTGTTTCATGATGACCAACATATTTTAGCCTTTTTGGAGAATTCTGATGTATTTCAAGGACAGATAATTGATGATGTTGACAAGGATCAAGGAGATTGGAATCCAGGAAATGACAATACATAAAGTGACAATCCAGAAGGGATAATGGATTTAAAGAGTAATAACATTCCAAAAGGGATGATAGCATTGGAGAGGATATTTGATTCAGATCCACGAGCTTATCAGAGAATGCCTACAAAGAGTGAGGGAGGCAAGTATCAATCCATTAATTTGACTCACTTAGGGGTAGAAAGGAATGTTCTTATAGGAAAGACTTATCCTCCAAAAATAAAGGATGAGATAATCAAAATTTTAAAGCAAAATATTGAAGCAATTGCTTGGAGCTACGATGATTTGAAGACTTTTGATACATCTATCATCACATATATGATTCCTCTTAAGCCAGAAGCCAAGCTGTTTTGCCAAAAACAATGCCCAGTCAATGCATTAATCGAGCCTCTGATCCAGAGAGAAGTACAAAAGCTTTTGGCTGCAAGAATAATTTTTCCAGTTAGACACTCTACTTGGGTGGCTAATCTAGTTCTTGTGAGGAAGAAGAATGGGGAAATCAGGTTATGTGTGGATTTCAGAAATTTAAACAAAGCCTCTGAGAAGGACAATTATCCATTACCTTCTCTTGATGAAGTATTGCAAAAGGTTAATGGATCTCAAATGATGTCTTTCTTGGATGGATATTCGGGATATAATCAAGTACCAACAAGTCATGAGGATAGGATGAAGACTGCTTTCACTACAAAGTGGGGCACATTTGCCTACAGGAGGATGTCATTCGGTCTGATTAATGTTGGTGCTACTTTTCAAAGAGCGATGGATGTAGCATTTAAAGACCTAATAGGAAAGTGTATAATCATCTATGTTGATGATCTGACCATCTTCTCTAAGAGTAGAGAAGATCATGCTGCTGATTTAGAGAAAGTACTGAAGAAATGTATTAGTTATGGTGTTTCTCTCAATCCAAAGAAATGTGTATTTGGAGTTTTTGAAGGGAAGCTTTTGGGTCACATTATATCAGAGGAGGGAATTTCCATAGATCCTGATAGAGTAGAAGCCATTTTGAAGTTGATAAGGCCAAGAAGTAAGAAGGAGATGAGATCTTTCTTTGGAAGGGTTAATTTTGTCAGGAAGTTTATAACGGGGTTTGCAGAAATTGTTAAACCACTTAATGAAATGATGAAGAAGGATGCAAAGATTGAATGGAGTGAAGAGGCTAAATCTGCTTTCATGCAAATTAAACAAGCTATATCTAAGGCACCTATTTTAACAAGCCTAGATTATCTAAAACCCTTTTACATCTATTCTTTTGCTTCTAAACATTCATGTGCAGCAGTCTTGACATAGAGAAGAGAAGAGAATGAAAAGAGGCCTATTGCTTTTATGAGCTCTCCCTTTAAGAATGCAGAGGTAAGATATTCATCAATAGAAAAATAGGCTTTTGCATTGGTGTGAGCAGTGAAAAAATTTAGACACTACATAATCCGAAGTCAAGTGATGGCTATAGTCCCAGATCCAGCTATAAAGTCCCTCCTGATGCAAAGTGAGCTAGGGGAAAGAAGATGGAAATTCACCCAATGAAGCTTGTAAGAGGTCAAGGTTTGTCAAAGGCAATGGCTGAAGTGGACAAAAGTATAACTTGTCAACAATACGCTGTTCAGTCATTCACAAAAGATCCCTGGTATATAGACTTAGTTTTTTTTCTCCTCAACAACAAGTGTCCAGAAGGGATGAATGCAACTCAAAGAAGAGCACTAAGGATGAAAAGCACCCATTATATGCTTAAAGGAGGATCAATCTATAGGAAGAATTTCCAAGGAATCTACTTGCATTATCTGGATCAGCAAGAAGCTAAACATGCTATAAGTGAATTTCATGGTAGGCATGGAATAGGACATGGATCTGCTGATGCGTTGGCTCATCAGATTTTAAGGTCAGGTTACTATTGGCCTTATGTGTTTAGGGATGTGCATCAACATTTCAGGACTTGTCATGTATGTCAAACTTCTGCATCAAGAGAAAGAAATCCTGCAATGCCTCTATAGCCGGTTTATGAGGTAAGGCCATTTGCCCAATGGGCACTTGATTTTGTAGGGGTGATTAATCCAAATTCTTCTGCAGGTCACAGATTCATCTTAACTATGATGGATTATTGCACGCATTGGACGGAGGCTTTGCCTTGCAAAAATAGCACCACGGAGGTGGTTATTAAGTTTCTGACAGAGAACATCACAACCAGGTTTGGAGTTCCATTCGCTTTGGTATGTGATAATGGCCCTGCTTTTTCCTTTGCTGAATTTATTTCATGGGTTTATGAGCATAAGATTGTATTAAAATATTCTTCCAATTATTACCCTCAGGGGAATGGAGTAGCTGAGTCCACAAATAAGAATTTATTGGAAGTAATAAAAAGGTTGTTAGAAAGTAACTCTAGGGACTGGCATACCTAGTTGAGATTGGCCTTATGGGCAGATCGAACCAGAATTAAAGCAGCCCTAGGTAATTCACCCTTTAAGCTAGTTTATGGCTAGGATCCAATCTTTCCCATACATTTACAAATACCTGTTCTAAAATTCATGCAGGAGTTTTATAATAGGGATGATAGGATTGAGGTAAGACTGCTTAACTTGTTGAGCATGGAAGAACAAAGAGATGCTACTTTGCAGCAATTCTCTAAACATCAGGCTGTTGTCAAGGGCTAGTTTGACAAAAGAGCCAAAGTGAAATCTTTTAGAATATCAGATTTTGTGCTATTATGGGATAAGGCCAGAGAAAGGAAGGGAGACCATCAGAAATTTGATAGACTTTGGTTAGGTCCCTACCAAATAGCTAAAATATTAGGGGAGAATGCCTTTCGTTTGAGTACCCTAACAGGAGAGCCTGTTCCATTACCAATTAATAGTCAGTTTCTCAAGCACTATTTTGGTGCATAGAAAGTCTGGTGTTTTGAAAAAGAATGTACTATATTGTATCATATGTAATTAAGTTTAGTTTTTAGGTTTTAGTTTTTTGTTTTTGCTTGTTTGTTTGTTTTTTTTTCTTTTCTTTCTTTGTTTTTGTTTGTTTGGTTTTGTTTTGTCTTGTTTCATTAGGGATTCTTATTTTGCTCATCTCAAGTTAGGGGGTTGTTATTCAAAGTATACTATTGGTACTAGGAGAGAAATTGGTTTAGGTATTCTCATTATAATCACTGAAAAGGATTTCATTCTAAAACTTATGTTTTATTATCATTCTAGTTTGGGTTGGAAAAGTTATTAAGGACAGAAGATGTAAATGTGAATATCTCATGAATTGTGATCAAAGATTTGTCACCAAATTAGAAAAACATCTGCATGAGTAGTTACCTATTTGTTTTAGAGTGATTCTATCTATGTTTCAAGTGAAAAATCAGATTCCAAAACTATCATGAAATCCATTGTAGTACTCAACCCACATTTTAGATTCATTGAATCTGAGTATTGAGAGATGCATAAAAGAATATCTATTCAAAAAAAAAAAAAAGAGAAAGAAAGAAAGAAAAGCAAGCTCAATATCAAGTGGGTAATCAAGTATCTCTATCGGGGCTATGGATGCCTGTCTGGTAGTAGAGCAATGCTTTGAGAGGACTAAAGGTATCTCCATCGGGGCTGTGGATGCCTGTCTGGCAGCGGAGCAATACCCAGGATTTTACTGCACGATAGTTAAAGAACTTAACTTATGTAGCTTGAAACTTAGGTATAGCTATTTACAAGCAGAGAAAGTATCTACAAAGAATGATGCACAATATAGGCACACACTCAGATTCAGAAATAACTCATGAGCACATTACATTTGACATTCAAACTCAGGATTATCCTACAAATATCTAATCTCATTCAAGGTAAGGTGCTCATCAGCCAAGTAGTTTTTGGGTGACTAAAATTTTCTTTTGGTATTTTGAAAATAGGTAAACCATTTTCCCAGCCAAGTCGCCATTTGTTATGCCTTGCATAACCACCCCATCTTTTTCCTTGGTCAAAATGGGTCCCCCTTTGTGTTTTTGTACTTAGTTGTTTTCAAGAGAAAGTTTGGAGTCAAGTTTTGCCAATACTTTGTTTTTCTTTGATTTCTCTGTCGGAGTTAGGACTGGAGCTGAATCAAGTTTTGAAAGATCTTTTGAGGTGTATTTTGGTTCTATTCCGACAGTCTTTTCTTTGCTTTTGTTTTTGCTCTTTGGTGGAAGCGAAGCAGGAGTGGGAATTGGGATGGTACTTTTCAAATTTTGTAAAATCAAATTCAATTCTGATCCCGCCTCTGCTCCCTTTTTAATGTTTGTTTGTCTCGATTTTTGTGTTTTGTTTTATTAGGTTGGTCTTTTACTTAACTTTTTATTTTTATTTTTTTGTTTTGTCTTTTAGTTGTCGGACGCAGAGTTGGAATGGGGATAAGGTTTGGAAAGTTTATGATTTTAAGAACCTGTTTCCATTTTAGTTCCGACCCCGCCAATTTTTGTAGCTGACGTTTTGACCGAAGTTGCACTGCAGACTAGTGTTCGTTCTCTTACAGTTTCGACTCCACCTTTACTGTGTTTTGATGCATTAATGGTGGTTGTTGATGTAGGTAGAAATTCACATATTTTTCTTTATTAAGGGTTAAAGCCGATTATTATTGTTATTATTACAAGTCTGAGAGTGCGAAGAGCAATAGCAGAGTTCGTTTGAGAAAATTGATCAAGATAGAGAAGGGATATTGTGTGTGAATTGATTCAAAAAGTTAGCGTGGCTTTGTTTGCATTTGAGTTAGGTCTTTTATCTTTGTTGTTCATTGTTTATTTCCTTGTTGTGTTTTTCTTTGTATCTGTTCGCGTGTTCAATCTTTGTGTTTTAAAGCAATTTTATGATCATCAATGTGATTAAGCGAGTAGGTTTTTGTTTTGGCTTGTTTTGTTTTGTTTTAATCTTTGTTGTTTTATTTTGTCATGTCATTTCTTTCTATTTTTGGGCATTGTCGCTTTCACGTCTTAATCATGATCGCGTTGTGTCATTTCCGATTTGCAGTAGAATTAGATTAGATTAAAGGTTTTTTATGGCGTGAGTAAGATTAAGAATTTACAGTGAGGTAGGTTAGGGATTTTACAGTGAGTTGAGGTAGATTAGATTTATTGTTTAATTTAGGGTTTCATCATTTGGTAGAATGGCAGGGTTTTAAAACCCGTGCCCTAGTTTTATTAAGTTTGTTAGATTAGGGTTTCATCGATCTCTACAATTACTTTAAAAATAAGATTTAAATAAATGGCTCTAAAATACAATTGTTCCCCACGATCATATGAGGCTTAGAGTTTTTAAGCTCCTTTGCCATTTTATGGCGATCTAGGTTTAAACATCAAGTTATGATGAAAATGAATAAATTTGATGATTTCATAATTAGCATAGGCAAAGGTGGGATTGGAATGGGTATGGGCATAAGAGTTTTGTTTTTACCAAAGTTATCAATTCCATTTCTATCTCATTTTCGATTTTGAGTTCTAAAAGGTTTTTTCTTGAATTATGTGATGACTAGCGGAGGCGGGATTGGAACTGATCTTAAACTTAAGGATTTTGTTTGTAAAGGTTATTAGTTCCATTTTCATCCTGTGTCCGGCTCTGCATATGGTGGGAAGTCTTTTTGTCGAAGTAACGATAACTAAGTTGGACGAGGAGGCGGAATGGAAATACAATATGAAATGAAGAGAATTTGAAGAAAAACCAAATCCCTTTTTCATTCCGATCCTGGTTCTGATAACTTCCCCGACCCCGACTCTGACTCCGAGCCCGTTTGTTACTAGCTAAAGTTCCTATATTGGTTTTTGCTCAGAGTCCGCCAGTCTTGTAAAAGTGATTATTTTGTGTTTCTGCCCGACTCGGATGTGTATGTAACAGGTATGTTTTTAAAACATGTTTGATAATGATTTATTGGAAGGTCTAATTAGAGGTTTTCTTACAGGAGATTTGAGAGATGTCAGGAACATCAGGAGAGGCTGCTCGAAGGAATCAACTAGCTAGAACGTCAACTGCACCAAAAATCAAGAAGGTGAAACCAGAATAGCAACCTTATACATTAAGGTATGATCATAGGAATCTGGTGGTGAAGGCGAACAGGTGGAATCAAACTGGTCAGATATCACAGATACAAATGTGGGCCAGTATAGTTTTGAAGAATTACATGAAGAGACCTTTGCAGAAAGGGCAAACTTGACAAGGAGAACTCAAAGGATTGTTGACTCTGGTCTTGCACATATCACTGTGTTTCGTTTGTCAGTTAAGTGTCTGGAGTTGATATGTATAGTGGCCAGTACTTATAATCCAACTACAAGATTATGCATGGATTCACAGAATAATGTGATTATAGATCTTACTCCGCAGATGTTCCAAAGCATATTCAATGTTCCTGATCCCAAGAATTTAGTGTAGTTGACTGAGGCTGAGGCATTGGAAAAATAGAGTAAGCATAAAGACTCCAATAAGTCTCATTTAAACAAAAGATGGTTAAGTACCGAGAAGAAGTCTTTGAGCAAACTGGTAAACTAGCCAAAGAGGGCAGACTTCAAGAAGGAGATATCTGATTTAATATTGATGTTGTCCAGAGTGTTTGGGAAGAGGGATGCCTTCCATTTCAAGGAATGGATGTTTCATTTTATTCAAGTGATCTTTCAGGGTGATTATCAATTTGATTGGTCAATGATTGTTTCTGATGCCATACATGATCAGCTCACAAGGGTTAGATAGACCAAAACTTTTTTCATGACTTCATATGTGGTCTATGCTGCAGCAAGATTGGGGATTTTCCCAGGATTAAACAGAGTAGGTATAATGGGAGTCTTGGATGGACAAAAGAAGGTATGGGAACACTATGATCAACTATCTCTTCAGGTGGCTGAGACTCACTTCAGAAGAGTCAATGATGCCTTTTTATATGTGGTTATCAACTAGTTGAGTGGAGATGTAGGATACAGGTTAAGCCAAAAAGCTATGGCATTCATTTCTGAATGAGGAAGTTGGTATATCCAATACCCCAAATTTACATACTTCAGATTGTTTGGGTTTGAAGGCATTCCCATTTACTTCCAAGATGCTGCAGCAATAGAATAGTGCTTATGAAATTTGTATATCAAGCCATTGGAGTTAATGCTAGATTTGGGATGAAGCACAAGACAGGATGCCATAAGTTTCCTATGACACTGGGGGAATATGGCTATCAACACTTAAAGGAAACTAAGGTGGTTTGTAATGAGTTGATACAATTAAAATTGGGATTGTATACAGCTCTTAAGCATTTTGATCCAAAAAGGAAGATGTATGCTTTATTACCTTCAGTATTTACTAGACATTTTAATTTGTTAGAGGATTTTTGGTGTGATAGGCAGGATGAATTTGACTTAAGGAAGAAGAATTATGAGAGATTACCAATCTCACTTACAGTGGAGCTGGGTATTAAAGATAATATTCTTGACACTTTGGTGGATGATGGAGTGGTATTAGATCCCTCATATGAAGCTTTGAAGATTGGCACCAAAAACTTAGATCCAATAGACTAGAATGAAGAAGAAACTATTGACATTAAAAAACTGGGAAGAACAATCTTGGATAGAAGTGTGCAATGGTTGATGATGAGGACTCAAGCTCCTCAGGGACCAATCCTCAAGAAAGGTAAAGGGTATAAGAGGATTAAAAGAAATGCACATTCCAAGGAACCATTGGAATTCCTTCCTCCGGATGTTGAAGAAATAGAGTTGGACGTAGTTGATGAAGAAGAAGAGACACCCGAGGGACATGTTCCAATTGAATCTATTGTTCCTACGCCCGCATTGGGTGAGTCATCTACATAAGCTCCACTCACAAGGAAGAAAAATAAAGAAGTTCAAGGAGTGCTTTATGCCATGGCTAAAGCTACTAAAGGAGAAGAAGTGGAGGAAGAGTTGGTAGAAATTGAGACAAACACGGATGAAACTCTGTCAGAGAAGAACTTGCAAGAAAATGTATCTCTAGATTATACTGTTCAGCAAATTCTTACATAGGAAGAACAATGGAAATAGTTTGAAGATGCTACCAGAGAATCTGATGCAAGGGCTACTGCTGAGAAACAAAAGGAAATCGAGGTAAGGTTGCAAGCTGATGCTCTACTTCAACAGCAGCAATCAAAGGTAAAAGAAGTTGAAACAAGGACAGCAGCTGATACAATGGAGGAGAAAATGAGGCAACGAGAGCATGAGATCAAGGTCAAGGCAGAAAATGACAAGCTGGAACTCATATAGAAGATCCATGATCTCGAGGAGGAGAAAAAAAGAAATCGAAGGGAAAAGGAAGCCCTGGTTGCTAGATTGAAGCTTGCAGAGGAGACTCAACAGAAGGAACAAGAGGCTGAAGCTCTAAGGAAAGAAAAAGAGGCTGAAGAGCTAGTAAAGTAACAGCAAGCTGAGAAAGAAAGGGAAAAGGCAGAGAAACTCATAGCCTTGGAAATAGAAAGGATAGAAAGGGAAGAAACTAAAAGGAAGCAAAAAGAAGGAGAGGCCAAAGCTGCAAAACTTAAAGCTTAGGAGGTAGAACGGTTAGAAAGAGAGGCCTTAGAGAAAGAAAAAGAGAAGGATCAGATGGAAGAGGAAAGATTGAGAAAAGAAGAAGAAGACAGGAAAATGCAAGAACAAAGAGATAGAGAAGAGGCTGAGAAGTTGGTGCAGATGCATGTGCTGCAGGAGCAACAAGAAAAGGCAAACGTTGATTCTCAACTTGAGGTAGATATTCAGCCATCCTCTACAGTTGCTGCTTCCTCTTCCATGATGATGACTCCTAGTGCTCCTACATGGTTGAAATTAGATTTTTAGAAGAGAGCTAGAACACCTCCTCAACCTCTTAATTGGGAGGACATGATGAAGGAGATTGAATAGGAAAGGCCTAAGAAGAGGGCTAAAATTTTGCATTGTACCAAACTCACAGATAAAGGGGAGATAGTTGTTGAATGTGTCATGCCTATGATTGAAAAGGAGGTAGGGGATATGCAGCTCACAAACTATCAATTGAGTACAATTAACTTGGGAAGACCCACTATAAATCAACAAATGAATCTGATTGATGTGGTGGCTTCAATGACAAAATCAAGGATGATCAAGGACAAACAAAAGAAAGATGAGCTTAAGGCTCAGTTAGATCAGTTACATTCATTTTTGAAGAGTGTATCCTCTCCAAGGTCACAACAAGTTGCAGGAATTGAGACTCCTGTTTTGCTATGCAAAAAGGAGGTTGATGATTTGGTGCAGGTTAGAGGTAAGGCAGAGATGGTTGAAAAATGGATAGACAAAGTGAACCGTGAGGTAGGTGAGGTTTTGGAAAAAGGATTTGAAACCTATAAGGAGGCAGAAGGAGTAATAAAAGAGATGCATCAATATATTGAGGCATCTAAGAAGTCAGAAGAAGAGTACAAAGAGTATAGTGAAAAGTTAGAGAAGATAAATACATTGCCTCTAACTACTCTTCTAGAAGAATCTATCCTCGAAGATGATAATAAAGATTTTGTAGAAAAGACTTCTCGTATCCTTAAGTTTAGGACTGGCTTTTTGAGCAAGCATAAGGATGAAATTCAGGAAGCAGATAATAATTTAACTGAGCAGTTGGAGGAGTTGGAAGTGGTTATGGCTATAATAGTAGATGTGAATGTAATGACTTAAGATGGCATGCTGTTAAGTCAAGTTAGAGAGAAATTGAATGAAAGATTCCAAGGACTCATGCAGGAGAAAGATGATGGAGAAGACTTAGTGATAGATCGGCTTGTAGAAGTCAAGGAAGAAATAAAAGCTACAGGGAGACAGTTGGTCAAGGTAAAAAGCATGAAAGAATTTGCTGCTGTTGAGTTGGATCACATCAAATTTGTTGATTGTTCCTAAAAAGGTGGGAAGCCTAAGATAGAAGTAAAGTTCGAACTTCTTTTTGTATTCTATAAATACCAGATGGGTATTACATTGTAAGGGTCGGCTAATTGAGAATTGGATTGGCTTACCTAGTGCTAGGAGATAGAATTTTTATAGAGCATTTTGCAGAGATACATTGTACCAGATCTTGTTTATAGTTAATAGAATTGCAGGTTTACGAAATATGGAGTTTTCATTGAATTGTGTTGTTTGATAAGGTTAATAAGTTATAATCCACTTGAATGCCAGTGATTGTGCTGAAGCATGATAGTTTCTTATGTGATGAAATTCATTAGAAGAAACCAAGTTTAAAGATTATCTTGTTAAATTGTCATTGAATTAAGGTTATTAAAGTCTGTTGATCTATAGTTTTTATGATGAATGAATGTGTGTGGTTTTTGAAATCTTGGAAATACTTGTGATAGGCGAATAGAGAAATTGAATTAAGCACCTAAGATGTATACGATGGTACAGTTATACTGTGGGTTGTGTCATGCTATGGTTTTTGTGATCGGTTAAGAAAACATTCATTGTTAAAAGTATATGTCTGGATATTAGATAAATTTAATTCATACTTATTGATTTACCCACTGGATCTATCTTTTTCTTTTATTTTAAACCCATTGATTTACAAGAACTACTTTGACAAAGAGAGTCATAGCTTGAATCCTTTGTTACGAGCACAGGCCCCTTGAATATTACAGTTGCATGAACCAATTTAGTGACATCAAATAGTTGAGAACCAACTACCAGGACCTTAGGAGTTAGGCCACTACATGTAGTCTTTCTTTTTCAGAAGAAAGAGAGTAGAAATATTCTGTTTTAATGTTGTTTGTGTCAATTTAACCATCAACAAGACACACATAAGGTTAGGGTTTTCATACATATTTCATTATTTCTATCAAGGTTTAATTACCAAATTAGGGCTTTGACCAAGGCGAACCCCCCATTAGAAAATGAGGTTGAGTTCTATTTTGTAGGTATTTTTCACAGATTCAGATTCAGAACTCAGGTTGGAAGGAAAGAGAAAGTGTTGAAGGGTATATCAAAAATTTCAATTCCTAGAAAAGTGGAATAGGATTGATTCACCAGTAGTGGTGAATGAGTCCCACTATAGCTATTTGCTAGATCTGTTTGTAGATTTCGATACCCTTTTTCCCGAAATAGACTCACGTGGAGAAACCCAAATGTGGGATGGATTTGCCTAGATTGGAAAATGAATCCTAGTTGATTAAAAAGTCAGATTTTTTAGTGTTTCAGAGTGTATTCCAGTCACCTCAAGGTTTCCAAGTGCACCTTATTTATCCTTTTTCTTTTTTATTTTATTTGTTTTCATTTCTAAGTCCTTTTATAAGTCATTGCATTAAATTAAGGTTTTGTCTTATATCTTGCATTGCATTATCTTTTCCAAGTCTAAACTTGGTGTTGAACCCCTCATTAGATCACATTGAGCTCCTAGGATAGCCCTATTGCAAGATCTCTTTCTCTTTTGCATTTCTCTCTAGGGTTATCCTTTAGTGGGTGTGATAGCACTTAATCATCCTATCCCCCATTTTCATAGGTTCCATTTTGGCAAACCTCCATTTAGGACATTGAATTTATGATTTGGAGTGCATCTTCATCCTATATTTGACTTGCATTAACATTGCATTAGGATTTGCATTGGTTAATTTGCATTCTAGGGTTTCAAATCTTGTATTAGTGAAAGCTCATATAGCTTTCACTTTTTCACCTTATTTCATTGAAAATCATTAAAAAAATTCCACTTGCATCTTAAACTTAGTTCATACGACATAGAAAACATAAAAAATCAACCAAAAAATCTATAAATTCTGAAGAAAAAAAAACCCTATTGGGACTCATTCGCCACCTTGGGTGGATCAGTCCCAGTGTAAATTTTGACCTATTATTTACAGAGTTAAATTTTCAGTCTTTAAGCTTCTGATTGTTGTCATTACTATTTTGTTTTAGTTTGATTACTTTCTGTTACATTGAAATCTTTAAAAATAGCATCATTTACATTCACTACAATTGTGGATAGAGTTAGAATTTTGCATTTTGCATTTTCAGCATTTAGATTAGATTACATTAGACATAGATCAACAAAGAACCAAAAACAAGACCAAAACAGCTAAAGCCACTTGGAGAAAGTATATTTATATGACTATGTCAAATCTCTCTTTCCAAGTTAACCTAACCCTCAAGCCTTTTAGTAGTGATGACTTTGATATGTTAGATGAAGCCCTTGAGGATTTCATCTCACAAGGCTCATCCATTAAGGCTTGTTATGAGAAACCACAAAAAAGAGATGTTAATGTGATTCAACCTCAACTCATCCTTTACCCACCTTCACACAAAGCTCAAACTCAAACCAAACCTGAACTCATCCTTTATCCACCTATGAACAATTTTTTGCAGCAATGGAGTCATAATACCGTTGCTCATACATATAACACTAGGAATAACCCGCAACCACAACAACCAACTCTGACAACCTTACCCTTGCCTAATCTCGTATTGCCAAGTGGTCCTCGTTTACCTCCACATAGTGAGGAGTATGATCTTGTTGAACAACTTAAGAATACTTCTACAAAGATATCTCTTTGGGACCTAATTTAGAATTCACCTAACTATCATACTATGCTTCAAACAACCTTACAACAAGTAGTGGTTCCTCCCGATACAAATGCAAATGATGTGGCAACTCTAATACAAGGAATGAATACAATTAATGTAGACATTACCTTTCACCAATATGAGCTCGCTCCTTTGGAGATGAGAAAGAGACATGATGACTTCATGATAATAGCTCAATTCAATAGAATAGGCATAAAAAGGACCCTTGTTGATAATGGCTCAGCCCTTAATTTGTGCAGTGCAAAGCTCTTAGATAGATTGTGCATGGAAAAATAAAAAATTGAACCTGACTCCTTATCGGTTCAAGGATTTGACAATGTAGGAAAGAAACCACTCGATGTGATTACTTTACCTATTACAATTAGAAAGGCTACCTTACAAAATCCTATTCATGTTATAGTCAGAATGGATTCATGAGATGCATGTGGTGCCTTCGACCCTTCATTGTATCATGAAATATGTCTATAAGAACAAGGTATACCAAGTTGAAATAGACCTCGAGCTTGAAAGTTGCTTACAAGTTGAAAAAGGAATGAAAATTCCTCTAAGCACATTGATTCCAACATCCAACATAGAACCTATAGAGGTTGACAAGCAAGAAGTGAAAATAGTGTCAAAATTATTAGATGATGATTGGGGTTCCTTGGAGTTCACACCCTCGTTTATGGGATAATATATAATCACAAGGAAAGAAGATGAAAAACAAGAGAAACCAATGGTCATGTCAACTCAGAACTTAGAAGAAAAATCATGAGCATCTACCTCATCCACTCTTGAAGAAGATACAAGTTATACAACTAACTTTGATGAGATAGATTATCAACAACCACTAAACCCAAAAGAAATGGAAAAACTTTATGGGAGAGGTTACGAACTTACAAAACAATTGGGTTATAGTGGAAAAGGATGTGGAAAGAAAGAACAAGGAATTCAAGTTCCTATAGAGCTTAACACACAAGATATAAAGACTAGTTGTTTGGGATATTTTCCTTCTAAGATTAAAAAAAGCAAACAAGAGACCTTCATTAAACATCGACACTATCATGTGCAAGCCAAAAATCAACCTCACTTTGAAACATCCTGAATTCCTCGACATGGATTTTGAACCATCATGGGAATACTTTTAGGATGATGAAGCCTTGAAACAAATTCTAGGATTTTATTTCAAATCACCTACTACTCCTCAAAAGAAAAAGGTTACATGTGCTATGATCAATACCAAGCAAGAAATTGTAGCAGATGAAAGTAAGGAGATAGACATGAGTAAAGAAGAATACATCCTTGAATTTCCAAAGCCAAATGCACTTCCTCTAGGAGATACAAATGACATACCAATGGAAATCAATGATAAGGAGAAAGTCATTAAGATAGGAAAGTGCCTTGATGATGAATAATAAGAGGATCACACAATGTTACTCCATGACTTTCCCAAACTTTTTGCTTGGAACTACTTGAATATGCCAGGAATCAAAGCTAAGATTGTGACACACAACATAGTCCTTTCTGAAAATACCATGTCGGTTAGATAAAAGATACGATTTTTTTTACCCTAGGATAGCCTTGCTAGTTAAAGGATAAATCAAAAAACTCCTTGAGGCTGGTTTCATAAGACCTATAGATTATTCTCCTTGGATCTCAAACATTGTTGCAGTCGCAAAACCTGACAATTGTATTAGGATGTGTACAATTTTTTGTGATTTGAATAAGGAATCTTTAAAAGATGGCTTTCCTCTTCCTAATATAGATAGGATAGTGGATTTGACTACGAGACATGCTTTGTTTTTTTTCATGGACAGATTTTCTGGATACAATCAAATCTTCATCAACCCTCAAGATCAATACAAAATAGCATTCACAACTATTTGGGGAACATTTTGTTGGGTTATGATTCCTTTTGGATTAAAGAATGCAGGTGCAACCTATCAACGAGAAATGATATTAATATTCCATGATTATATACATAATATTTTGGAAGACTATTTTGATGACATTCTAGCCAAATTTTTAACAAGATTGAGACAATGTGGATGTCCTTCAGAAAATATTTGAGCAAATACGAAAAATACAACATGAGATTGAATCCGAAAAAGTATCTTTGGTGTAGATAGTGGAAAAATTCTAGGTTTTGTCATATCTCACAGAGGCATCGAGGTGGACACAAAGAAAATTGATGCTATAATCAACATGCCACCTGATAGAAACATCTATCAATTGTGCACATTACAAGGAAGAATTCAAGCTATCTGCCATTTTGTGGAATCCCTAGCAGATCAGACATTACCATTTACACATCTTCTCAAAAAGGATGTGCAGTTTGATTGGAATGAGGATTGAAAATAGACTTTTGAGAGTTTGAAGGAATAACTTGCAACTCCACATGTTTTACAACCTGCTATGCAAAGCAAACCATTCATCCTTTACACAGTCGCATCAGCCCATGCTCTCACAACATTGTTGGCTCAACAAGATGAAAATGATAAAGAGCATCATGTTTATTACATTAGTAGAACCCTGATTGATTATGAGAAATGATATACAACAATAGAAAAATAATTTTTGGCTCTTGTATTCACTACCAGTAAGTTGCAACATTATTTATTGAATGCGGAAATACATGTGATGACGAAATTTAACCCTCTTAAACATCTTTTCAATAAAATAGATTTATCAAGACGTTTAGCTTAATGGGTGATGTTGTTGACTAAGTTTGACCTTCAGTTTGTTTCACAAAAGAATTTAAAGGTCAAGCCTTGACCGACCAATTGGCTAATGCTCCTTCTCCTTTAGCATTACCTAACAATGACACTTTCCCCGATGACAATGTGTTGACAATTGAAGCTAATACATGGGAACTATATTTTGAAAGATAAAAGTGTAGAACAGGTTCTGGCATAGGAGTTATAATAATACTGCTCGTAGGAGAACCTATTCCCTTGTTGTATCGATTAAAATTCCTATGTACAAAAAACATTGCTGAGTATGAAGTGTTGCCCGTTGGGTTGTGTGCCACTCTAATCATGGGTGCAAAACACATTAAGATCTTTGGTGATTCAAAATTAGTCATTAAAAAAATAAATGGAACATATAAAGAAAAGCATGACAAACTATCAAAATATAAGGATCTCACAATGACTTTGTTAAAGAAATTCAATTCATTTACCATTGATAACAACCCTCGAAAAGATAATCAACATGCGGATGCAATGGCAAGTGCAACTTACCTTATCTCTCCTCAAGATCCTTCAAAATATTTCACCTTCATTGTGCATACAGTAATGAACCTTTGATCAAAGATAAATTGGAAGAAGTGTTAACAACAACCAAGGAAGACTTGATTGAATGGTACGATACAATATTTAACTATTTGAAAGATGGTACCTTTCCCGAACCAACAACAAAGAACATCTAAGCTCGCTTGCGAAAACTTGCATATAAGTATATAATTCGCACCAATGTTTTGTATTGGAGATCATTCAATGGTCTCTTACTTAGATGCCTAAAAAAATTTGAGATACCCACAACACTTGAACAAGCTCATGCAGGTGCTTGTGGTGGCCATTTTTGAGGAAAAACATTAGTTCAAAAACTTATCTGCATTGGATACTATTGAAGACATATGGAACAAGATTGCTTTGCCATAAATGTCAAGAACATAGCAATTTGATCCATGCTCCTACTTATGAATTTTGAGATCAAAAACTGATTTGGCCCTTTGTGTTTTGGGGTTTGGACATCATAGGAAAGATATCAACCCCTTCTTCTACTGGACATACATTTATAATCACTGCAACAAATTATTTCACAAGATGGGTAGAATTTATTCCCATTCGATCAACAATAGCTGATGTGATATGTCATTTCATATTGGAACACATTATTGCTCACTTTGGACTTCCTTCCATGTTAGTTTTTGATAATGGTACACCATTTAAGAATAATGATGTGAGGAAATTCTTGGAAACAAATCCTAAAGAAAACCGTTAACAAGCACCTTAAGGATTGCCACATGCAATTACAATATGTGTTATGGGCCTATCACACAAGTGTCAAATCATCTACATGAACTACACCTTATAATATTGTCTATGGTAGCGAGGCAATAATTCCCTTAGAGTTAGAGATTCCTACATTAAGAAATGCTCTTCAAGGACTTATTGATGAAAAAAATTATAAAGAACAACGATTGCACCAGCTTGAAATGCTCGATGAATAGTGCATAACGCTCTTGAGCATCTTCAGGTTTATTGTAAAACAAGATAGCAAATTTACAATGAAAATGTCATCCCTCGCATATTCAACAAAGGTGACCTAGTCTTATCTAAAAATCAATGTAACATCAAAGCCGACCTGAATGAAAAAGGAAAATTTAGCCCTAATTGGTTAGGACCTTACATAATTAATGAAATTTTTGGGTTTGGTGCATACACATTAACAAAACTAGATGGCACGCCCCTCAATAAACCTATTAATGTTACACATCTGTGTCAGTATTATGTCTAATCCCTTCTTGAATAGTATGAATGATAAAGCAGTGGTTAGGGAAAAATTTAAGAAACCCCCCCTCAGTAAAGGTGTAAAATCTTGGCGAATCTTGTATACTTCCCAATAAAAATATTATTTTATTGGAAAAAAAATCATTTTTCGAGAAAAAAATAATCCCAATTGGAGAATCTTTTCTAATTGCTAGAAGTCTGTGGAAAATCTTGGCGAAATGCAAATTTTTTTAAACCAATAATATATTTTCATTGGTGATTAAAACCTTTTTTCAAACCAATAAAATATTTCTATTGGCAAATTAAACCTATTTTCAAAATAGAAAAAAATTATTGGGGATTAAAACTTTTTTTCAAACAGAAAAAATATTTTCATTAGCAAATTAAACATAATCTCAAACTAATAAAAAAAATTCAGTGGCGAAATAAATAGATATTCCAATAAAAATTCATAGTGTGCTTGGCAAAAATATCAAATTCTGGGAAAAAAATTATGCACATTCAAATTCCTTCATAAAGAGTCTGAAATGCGGAAAAGTGTCAACATATTTATTATTTCTAAAGCTAAATGTTAGTGCAAATTAATATAATCCACGACATTCGATGAATTTTTGATGGACTACTATAGTTGCATTCTGGAAGTAAATCTCTAAAACACTAGACTTGTGAATTGAAACCTCTGGAATAACACTAGAACCACTAGATGCAGACACATGGTGAGATCACAACCCACCGTTCCTTTTACTTTGTATCGCTCATCGCAGTAATTGAAATAAAAAATGAAATATGCACGTGCATAAAGTTTGTTTTAAAAGAGGAACCGCCTAGGAAGAACGTAGGACTAGGGCTTAAAAACTTAAGGTTTTACACAAAGGATGTAAAGGCCAAACAAGGCCGAATTATCAACCTTATAAAATAATTGAATCCCCGGACCAAAGTAATGAAGGAAATATGTGTGAAGGATATTCCATATGTCTATAGCTAGATTTCAATGCAAATAAATATAACCATGACTGTTCGATGAATTTTTGATGGACGACTATAGTTGCATTCTGGAAGGAAATGTTTGGAGCTCTAGAATTGTGAATTTAAACCTCCAGAATAACACTAGAACTGTTAGATTTCCAAAAATCAATGGTTGACATTTTTATAACTTTTAAATGATTTAAAGTCATGACTCATTTTTTTAAATAATATTGTCATATCAACTTATTAAGTGGTACTAGTGAATTAAATGTTAAAGTGTTGAGTATTTGATGTCATTGTCTTCATTCTAACTTCTATATATACTTCACCAACTTGATGTTCTTCATATCATTTATAATATATTTAGCTTTGATTTCTTTCTTCTCTATTCTCAATTTAACTGTGATATGGAGTATTCATGGCATGTCATGCTACCCAAATGTTTTCGGGAGAAAATAAGTGACGATGCATATGATAGACAAAAGCTAGGTATGGTTTTTACAATTCCTTGTCTGCAAGTTGAGGATGCTATAGTTATAATTGTGGGTAAGGAATGGCTTCAGAACAACCCTCGTGCTCTATATTCAGAGGTAGCTTTGGCTTTCTTTCCCAATTGCATGGATATTTTTTTTGATAAATATTTGGTGAAGATGTTGGCAATATGTTATTTACAGGATTTCATTTACTCTATTTCTTCATTGGAGTTGGCATTGGAGCATTACAATTTTGAAAGTGGGTTAGCGCCTGTTGGTGGAATCTTTCGAAAAGTGGAATTGCATGCTTCTACAGTGCAGGCTCTTTCCCTAGTTAATATGAGATGGGGTTTGTTATGTGATATGAAAAATGAATCATTAAAGAGTTTGGAGTTTTGGAGGAAGGCTTTGGGTGATTAGCTTTTCTTCTCTATTGTTACTTTGTTAAATTTGATTCACCTTCTACTCAAACACTCAATTGATGGACTCACCTAATGTTATAAAATAAATTATTAATGAATTGTGTGACTTGTCATGTGTCTATATTGTATTGTACAACAGTTCATGTAATATGTATTTTGTGACTATTTTTTTGTCACAGTTAGTGGCTTTTTGGCTAGGCTGGCAGTGGTCATGTACTATGTACTTCAGTCTTTAGCTACTTAAATTTAAATACTTTCCATGGCTCCATTCTTGGAAATCCTTTTTTCTTTGTTCAATATAAAAATGTGGCTTTTAAAACTAATAGTAATTATCAACCTATTGTTTTGATCATATGTGAGAAAAATTTATTGTGACTTAAGGTAAAACAAGCCATTTAATTATCTCTTTTCAATGCATCGAAGTACTACATTTCATTTAATTGAAATTGTCAATCTTTTTTATTGGATTAATGTCATATGAACATCTGAAGAAAATGTGATTGATTGGAAAGCTTTATATTGAAAACTACATGACGTACTATAGAATCATAGATGATGTTTTCATTAATCTAGTGATCTAGTGAAACAAGATTTGTAATGATTTCATATCTTTTATCTTTTGAGTGGCACTGGTGATTTTGACAGCTTGTCAGCTTGAGGTACGGTTTGTATGTAGCCAGACGTCAATCAAATTAAACATTTTTGTTGTACATGTAAGCCTTAAGTAAATAGGGATTAGGCTGGTAGTGACACTGTTGGCCAATAAATAGGGATAGTGATAGTGGATAGTGTCATAAGGGTTCGAGAAGAAGATGATGTGGTATTATTGGGGATACTATAAATTCTCCTACCTCCAATTATGTAGTTAGAGAGTAAAAGACCAATTTCCTTCAAGTTCAGAATGGGTGGAATTGGAAAGAAGTTGATTTGGTTGACCTAACTTCTCATACAATTTTTGAACTAGGATGAGGAGCTCTGATGGAGATAAGTTCTATCCTAGTGCATCAAGGCTACAAGTAGAAGATGAGAGAAATTTTACTACCCCTCATCTTCTGCATGACTTTAGTTCTCAAAGGGGATAAGTACATTTTGTATCTTCACAGCTCCCTTTTCCCCAACATGGTTGGCCAGGAAAATCCCTTGCATTTATTTTCAGAGCCACATTTGTATTACATTGTCACCAACAGAAGCTTGGAATCATGCATTTATTTTTTAGAGTTACATTTGTATTGCATTGTCACCAACAAAAGCTTAGAAATTGGAATCAATTTGTAATCCATTGTCATGAGCAATAGCTTGGAATAAATTGTGTCTATGTAAAGTGATAGATGTTATTTATAAAAAGTAGGAGCTTGCTTGCTCTACACCTACTCATCTTTAAAAAGATATGTAACAATGTGACATTGTAATTCAGTTGTAATAAAATAAATGGTTGTGTTTTGTTATTCTTCGTTATTCATTTACACTTATAGTAAAGAGCTATTTTTTGAGTTCAGTGTCTCTGAATATATTCAAATGAGTTTTTTTTCCTTTAATAAATTAAGTATTATCTATTTATGAAACAATTTCATGCAACTTTAAAAGTAAAACACAAAGCAATACAAATGAAAAAATAAAGTTGCCATCAAATTGATAAAAAACATTATAAACACTAAAAGTTGTCACTCTTGTTAGGGTTTACCGAAATGTTATTGATTCTAATTTGTCCTTGACCTTCTCCCCCAGTTCCCAGTATCATTATTCATTTTTTTAAGTCCTTTGTAACGTTAAGTTGCCAGCCCCTTGGCCTTGATGTCAATCCTAGCACACTAAAGTTTAAATCAACTTTAAAACACGTGTTTATTGTTTTAAGTTTATATCATAAATTACTCAAGTTTCAACCCTTCAATGAACATTTGATGTATGGTTGTAGTTGTATTCTAGAATTAAATGCATAGAACGATAGGCTTGCAAACTCAAACCTCCGGAATCACCCTATAATTGTTAGATTTACAAAGATCAACGGTTTAGAATTTGCAAGATGTGGACGTTTCATTCACTTTAATGTTTGAATTTCAAAAAAAAAGAATTTTCTACTGCTAAGTGTCAAGTGATTTTATTTTTAAGTGAGAGGGTCAGCACACAGAGAGATTTTAGTCTTTAGATTACTCATTGTAGTACACCACCCTGTTTTGGGTTCCATAGTTCCACTTCCAACAAAGCCATTCCAGATTCCATGACGGTCAACATTAATCTTTTCAAGAGTCAGAATTCGAGTGAGAAAGAATACCTATGGCTATGTTTCATCGTTTGACATTTCTTAAAATCTTATTTTATCAAACTTTGAAGTTTGGGTTTAGGGTTGAGAGCCTTAAGAAATAAGAAAAAATAAGGAGGACTAATATGTACTAGGGAATTCATAATTTCACATTGTATAAGCATGTCTACCACTAGTACCACTAGAGCAATGTCGGATAAAAAAATACATTATGCAAAATTGCTTAAAACCCCAGGTTTCACAAATGAATACCATGATATTTATGATCTTGAAATCTATGGTAGGCGTATGTCAGAACTTAGATTTTCATCTCAGAATAAGGCTGCAAAGCAAATGCAACTTAATAGTATTAGTGCACCGTGGGCAACTGGATTAGGGCGCATGATGTTACATGAGGTTTTCCCTTGCCCAAAATTTATCATGGTCTGTGCCCAAAATTATGATGATAAAAAAAGAGCAATTGTTAATAACGATATCAAAGAAGAATTGTTATCCATTAATGCAAAAGAACTTGGAAAAGTGTTGGGGTTTACAATTGAAGAATTTGGAAACATCCACATTGATCTACAAAATCTTGCTAGTGATTATGAAGCAATGGAAGAAAGGGAGAAAAATGATTTCATAAATAAAATAGTTTAGGATAGAAACAAATTGAAAGGTGATCATAAGCCTCCTTATGATTTTGATATTTTTAAACCTTGGGTTTAGGATACTGTTTCCATGCTAGCATTTTTCCTCGGTCTGGCTAGCAATTTGGAAGTGGGTGCAATCCTCCTTGAAATGGTATATAATATCCATTATGGTGTTTCACATGTCAAATATAACTATATTGAGAACATTGTAGAATCCATGCATAAACAATTTTTAAAGATTAAAGGAGGTCCCACCAAGATATTTAGGTTCACAACCTACTTGTGCTATTTTTTTCTACTCAAATTTAGAGGAATGTTTAAAACCAACAAGCTTCAGATTCAACCCTATAGTAATGCTCAGGAAAATAAAATGGCTCCAGTATATGATTGGACCACTGAGATTAGGATACATGATTCTCAAAGGAACTATAGTCATTTTTTAGACTACTTTTTGGCCCCATTGCATCAAGAAATTACAAATACTCCAATGCCTAGATTTCCTATGTCATGTAGAAATTGCATTCAACTAGGAAAAGAAATACAATTGGCTGATTGGTACTTAATGGAAGAATATATTCTGCTAAGATTTTATGGATCGGGAGTAGAGCCATACAAACTTCAAATACATGTGACAGAAAGGGTTTTTGCATTGGAATATGTAAGGCAGATGAAGAGTAATGATGAACTACACTTTGTCAATCAGGGGAAGAAGTCCTTATTTCCTTCTTTACCTATTTCATGTGGATGGATCACATTTGAGAGAAAAGCATTTAAGGTGGCACATGATCTTTTGAAAAAATTTAATTTTGATGTTGTCTATCATTGGTAGTATGATCCATGTGCCACCATTAAAGAAATGATTGTGGCCAATAAGAATGTTGCAAGTAGAATTCAAAATCAAAGTAAACCCTTGCTTGAAAACTTGAGAAACAAGGATTCTTGGGATGAGTTCAAAATAGCAATAGGAAAAGTGTTGTTGAGAATGGTATTTATTTTGAACAACTGATAGCATAAATTATGGCATTACATCAAAAGATAATTAGGAGGTACAACAATTTTTATTGAAAAAGTGATGAACTATATAGTAGAGTAAAAATACCAGATTCTATAGATAAGGAAGTTACAAATAAAAATTGGTCACGAACAAAAATTGCTGCCTTTTGGTCTATGAGGAAGGAGCTAGGTAATCCAAGAGCCCTTAAAGAGTATGGAAATAATGAAGAAGATCGTGAGTTTAGAAATTTGTGGAATAGAGAACATCTCGATGAACAAGAAGATAAAGAATCTAATAATGAATCTAATGATGATAGGGAAGAACAAATCCATGTCAATTTCAAACCTGGTTTAAGTGAGGCCATAAAAGAAGTGTATACTTCAGGAGTACTCATAGATGAAAAAATGGGTTATGAAGGTGGTCCTTTGGGGTCCCAAAGACAAGTCCCTTGGATGGTAACAAATGTAGAGGATAAAAAATCAGTTGATAAATTTGGCCTTGGGTTTGGAGGTGAAAAATTAGAACAAGGGCATACAAGTACAACTGAAACAATTCAATTTGTTAGAGCTTCAAATCCTAATCCTCATGGTCAAATACAATCACAACTAGGACATGCTCATGGTGGAGAGCCTAGTGCAACTAGCACTGCCACTAGTGGTGATGGTATGGGTATTAGTACTAGTAGTGGTCAACATGTGTTACAACAAAAAATTACAGACAAGAGGACAACAATACAAGATACCACAAAAACACCAAGTGATCAAGGCATACAGAAGAGGTAAAGGATTTTGACAGGTCCAAGTCACACTATCAGTGGATCCACCACAAAGGAGTCATTTCTAGGCACTCTTCCACTGCTAGTTAGTACGGTTGTGACATCATTAGTAACTACAAGTACTCCTATTCCTTCACCATTCAAGCATTCCATTGTTCCTACATCCCCAAGTTTTGATTTCATTGAAGAGTTTAAAAAGAAATCAGACTTGTATAAAAAAGAAAAGAAGCAATTGATGGAGAGTGCATCTATTGTAAATTCAGATCCTGCAACAACCATGGTATTACCCACATTTGACACAAATAAAGAAATCATGGAGTACACAATTTTTGTTCCCACAATTCAAAACAAACTAGAAAATCAGATGGATCGATCTGAATACCAAGTGACCAATTTTCAATTGGATTTTTTTGAACTCAAAAATACTGATAAAATTAATGTATCAAAGAAGAACAATGAATTGGTGTACACATCATTGCTAAAGCAAGATAGAGAGAAAAAAAGGTTGCAGACTCAAATAGAAAAGTTACAGGTAGACCTAGAAAATGAGAAAGTAAAGAGGAAAGCAGTAGATAACAAGAGCAATGAATTTGAAAAATAATAAAAAGATTTGCCTCTACATCAACAAGCAAAGAGGATTAAAAAAATGAGAGAGAAGTGAATGACTTGAAGCAAACGCCAGATGAGAGCAACAAGAAATATGATGAGGAAAAATCCAGTTCATAAAAAATAATACTAAGCATTGCGAATAGAAATGCATAGTGGGAAAAAAAATTGGAGAAAGAGAGAAAAATAAATGAAAGATTGGAGGCAGAGCTGATGGAAGCATAAAAAGAAAATAACTCTTGTCAAAATAAGTTATCTGCAGTTTGTAGAGATACAATGAGGCATATGAAACAAAAGATCTAGAATGAAATAATGTAGAGGATTGATCATTTGTGTGACATTTTTCAATAGATTGATGCTATCAGACTACATTATAAGAAGCTCAACAAATATTTAGTGGACAACAAAAATGTGCTGGCATTAGAGAAATCTGCAAATCAAGTTCTACAAACAGTCTAAAAATCCAGTGACAATGATTTGAAATCAAAAGGGATTACTAATCGGATTGCTACCTCAATGAAGTTCCCATCTATCATTGAAAAGTGTTTGAGAATGTGTGAAACAAAGGAATATTTGCATTTGGCTATAGACAAGATGAAGGTGGTGGATGAAAAGGTAAGGAACTTCACAGAGCTTGGTTTTCTAAGAGGATTTTGACACAAATGACCGATTCATTGGAAAGGATGATTTCGGAAAGAAGATGGAAGGTGCATGGAAGATTGATTTGGACCAGTTTCCTCAGAACCAAGATGTGGTGAACTATTTGGATTCCATCAAACCACTTATAGCCTTGAATTCAAAATTGACTAAAGAACTCAAGATAGGTTCCAATTACAATCATGAAATGTTAACAAAACTTCAAGTCAAAAAACATCAGTTAGAACAAATGACAATTCCACCACTTGAAGAGTGGAAGTTGCTAGAAAAGGTGATACAGTGATTTAATTTTTGATAATATGAGTTTCCAAGTTCCAACTCAGCTCTATGCAGAGTTTTCTTTGGGCAATATTTTGCATTTCCAATGCCTCTATGTACTCCTTCATGTGAAAATTAATAAAAAAGATCAAATTCAGACTTCAATAATGCGTTGATGTTCAATTGTCTATATTATTATTTATTTATTTTATCATTTGATGTTCAATTATTTGTATTATTATTATTGTTGATGTGCATTGTTGTATATGCTACTATTGTTAATATGTTATTAAGCATTGATTTAACTGATGAATCACTGGTCAGACCCTCAAAATTTCTTGTTCCACTGATCTAATATGCCTTACTTTGGTGGTTTTTAGTCTGAATTACAAAGATATGGTTTAGCATTTTATGTTAGGGGTGGGTTTTTACTTAGTATATTTTCCCCTTGTCTAAACCCTTGTCTTTTGGTCTAATCCTTCGTTGACCTATTATGGCCAATTCTAAGTGATCTCAGTTATATCTTATGCCTTTGTGTTCATTCTATTACCAACCCCTTGTGGTTAGAGTTCC
>CM021101.1:190950358-191045870 GCA_007115665.2 Sequoiadendron giganteum | reverse complement strand
ATAGAATTGTAATTCAAAGATATCTTGGAACCCTAGTTTTATTGAGTTGTAACAATGAGTGAGCCTGGTGAATCCTTAGCCAAACCACAAAGCAAACCTACCCAAAAAAGGGTTAAAATGCCTAAGCCTCAAGATGATAAGCCTAAGCCTAACACACAACCTAAAAAACTTGCAAAGAAGAGAGTTGTTAAAAGGCCTAAGCCTCAAGATGATAAGCCTAAGCCTGACACACGGCCTAAAAAACCTGCAAAGAAGAGAGTTGTTAGTAAAAATTACCCCCAATTCATGGAAGAGGCCACTAAGGACCTAGTTGTAGAGGTCAAACTTAAGCCAGTTGGAAAGAGAAAGACTAGTCAAGGTGCATTGACAACTCATTTTGAGGATTTGGCTACTAGGATTGGTGATGTGGTGCTACTATAGAGTGGTTGGGATTTGTTTATATATGATTTCAAGAGGAGGTTTTCCAATCATCCCACCTATCACTTATGGACTTGTGACATTGGAAAATTGGTGTGCCCGAATGTGTTTATGGAGGTGGACCCGATACTTGAATCGGCTAGGTGCTATGATCCAACTGACAAGACAATCAAAAGGTTTCCATATTTTCTTCCTATGTTGGAAATTTCAAGGAGTCAAATAATGGAAGTTTTTAACTTGAATCCATCTACTTCTGAATCCATTAATTTCTATAAACTATAAAATGAATATGAGCAAAAAAGGTTTGCATATAGAAAGAATTTTTTTCCAAGGCACGGGAGATGTGATCTGAAGAAGATTGGTGTACCTTTCAGTCCTATAGAATTAAAACCATTTGATTGTGATGATTTTGAGGACAATTTCAAAATTATAGACTATGCATTGTGTCAGGTCCTGCACAAGAATTTTGACATAAAAATGGATGTTTCTTTCATGGTTTTAGCAATTGATATTCAGAATAAGTATCAAAACAGGGTTTGGGATTATGCTTCCTATATTGTTGAACACTTGCATGAGGATTTGATTAAGTTGAAAGATGCAACCCCTCCATTGTCATTCCGACACTATTCTTTGATGATGCATATGTTGTTGTGGAAAGGCATAATGGTGTTTAGAAAAATCATAAAATTGAGAGAAAGGGATAACATGGATAATGAGTTGCTTGTGAAAATGTGGACCCATTTGTGGGATGTGCACTGTTCTCAATTTGATTATGCTATGTTTTGCAATGTTTTCAAGTTTTTGTTGTTGGAGTAGTTGGGCCTAAAGCCCATTTATACAATTTCAAAAGGTGTGAAAGAAATGTTGAGGCCTCTGCCGTATGAGGAGGGCACTGCACAGAAATTCAATTGGAGGGATTGGTACCTCCAATCTGACTATACTGCAATAAGAATTTATGGATCCCTGATGCCACCCCACAAGCTACCAATATATATGTCAGACTGACAAGCCTTCATGGAGATAATTTGGCAGCTTGATGCCATGGATAAGGCACATTTTAGAAATAGAAAATCAAGGAAGGCATCTATTGTAAACCCTTACTGTGGTTTTTCCTATTTCACTTGCACTTCAAAGGAAGGCCTTGAGAGTTTTGGTTCTCTATTAAATAATCTTAGAATAAAAGAATATATTAAAAGGTTTTGTGACCCTTAAGGGGTTATTACTACTGAGAGAAGAGCCAGAGGATTATCAAGGATACATCATCAATTCCTCTATCAAGAGGATGTGATTAGAAACTTATCTTCTAATGAGGAAGTTGTAGAAAAAAAGTACATTGAAGAAAATTTGTGCAGCTGAGGAGAAGATGTTAAAAGAAAATCCTTTCTACGTTAGTCCTTACTCTAAGGTACATGACAAATTTGTGCAAGGAAAAATGATGCTTGGAGATTTTGAAGACAAAATTTTCTTTGAAAAGGTTAAGTTAGCTGAAATAAGGGCCATGGTGGCCAGAAAAAATCATGAAGAACAAATAAGGAGCCAGTCAGGTCAATCTTTTGCTCAATGCATTGAAGTGCAAGCTAAGGAGACAAGAAAACAACCTGTAGTCACCCCATTGGTGACTTATTGTGAAATAGAGCAAGGAGGTGAAGGATATGCACTTGAGGTATATGCAAAATACATCCCACTGGAGGAGGAAATGGCTCAATATTTTTCTCAATGCATTGAAGTGCAAGCTAAGGAGACAAGAAAACAGACTATAGTCACCCCATTGGTGACTTATTATGAAATAGAGCACGGAGGTGAAGGATATGCACCTAAGGTATCTATAGAATGCATCCCAGTGGAGGAGGAAGTGGATCAAATATTCCCATATCCTGTTAAAGAAGATGATTTGAATATTGATGTTCCTCCCAACAGAATTGTAAAATGGGAGTGTAATGAAGCCGAGGATGACAATGTTGGGATAAAGGCTTGTGATTATTTCATGTGTGGTGATGTTTTTGTTCAAACAAAATAATTCAAATTTTTTTTATCCATTTGAAAGCCTCTAATATAAAAAAGATAATAGAAGAGGCAAAAGGAAAGGTTGACCCTTCTTTGCAAGATGAAGCTGAGGAGGAGGAGGAAGAAAAAATAATGTAGGAAATTACTGCTATGTCACCATAGGGTGCAAGAGCCCTATTCAAAGGAAGTGGGATTCTACTGTTGCCTGGATGGGAACTATCATCAACCATTGCATTAGATGCAATCAGGAAAGATCCAGATGCCTCCATCTCTGAGGAGATTTTTTATAACAAAGTTTTTGGCTCAGGCTTTAGTCCTAAGTTACATACACTTGCTATTTGGTCTATGGCACCAAATACTGGAAAGCCTAATGTGATAAATTCTATGGAGAAAGAGATTGGAGTTGTGGATGTTAAAAGGGCTACTGAAATGACAACTACTATAGCTACATAGTTGACAATGCACGCTGCCATGTTGAGTGTAGACATAGCCCAGATCACAGAAGCTAGTCATAAAAAATTATTGGATAAGTAAAATAAACTGATGGATGAGGACAACAAGGTACTTGCCACTACTGCTAGTACATCTAGGGTTTTTCCCTCTCCAACAAGTTCTACTACATATTTCTCAGCGCAAGATAGAGAAACCCTGTCACTGAAAATTCAAAGCTTGAAGCAGGAAGTACAAGTAGAGAAAGAAAACACAAAGAAAGAAAAAATGGAGATAGTCAAAGTGGCTAATGATATTTTTGATCATGTGTTAAAACATAGAGTAACAAAATTGCTACATAAAGCTAATACTACAAAAATATTCATGAGGCAAATGAGAAATACTTGCAGTTTCATAAAGAATTCAAAACTGAGTGGAATAAGTGGAGTACTAGGGTGGGAACATTAAAAGAAATGATGCCTCAAATGCAGGAAGACCCTAAAGCTCCCACCAACATTCCTGGTTTATTGAAGGCCATTGATTTAGTAAATGAAATCACAACTTTTCATGGAAAGTTGGGAATACAACTCTAGAATAAATTGAGAATGTTCAGAGAAATGGAAGGGTTTACTATTCCCAAGATATTGAATAATAAGGGTCAATTAAAGGAGTTTTCCAAATGGGAGCAAGAGTTGGGAGAACTGATTCCTCATTCTAAGATGATGTTGAGTGTTGTTGATTATTCTATGTTGAATCCTAACATAGATAATATGACAGAAACAGAGATGAGGATGGACACATTTGTCAAAGAGGCTAGGGTGTTGATTGATGCAAGGTACAACCAACATAACACAAAAATTACAAAATTTTCTCAATATGCAATGGCCAACTGATGAGGATTACAACACATGGCTTGGAAAATTTATAGATTAAGCCTGTGTTGAAGTATTACAAAACGTTGTATCCTCTTAGTAATGAAAATTGATGATAAATGTGGTGATGTGGCATTGTGGATTGGGAAATACAATTTTGGGTCTTAATTCTACATATATGGTGAGTAACCGATGGGAGAAATACAATGCATAGCCTAGAACCAGTACAGATTAGGCTTTTGCTAAAGTATGGATAAAATATTTTTTTCTACCCAATTTGTATTTGGTGAAAAGAATGCAGACGTGGAGAGTATTTTGTCTCTTCTATTGTTCTACACTTTATTTTTCTCTCTTTTATGCTTGGTGTACATGGATAAAATTTTGGATCTCATGGATATTGCTACATCAGCCTGAAGATGCCCTTTGGAAGGCGAAATATGATCTCCATCGACAAATAAAATGGTTTTTTTCTCATGTAACATTTCCCTCCATTTGGAAATGTAAATATAATTGAAAATGGAATGTATTTGGTATCGGTTTATTAGAAAAGAGACATGTGCACTTTCTGGCCCAAAACTTGCTTTGCTCCTTCATTTCTATAAGAAGGAATTCATGGCCAGAAGTATAGGTTTGTTGTTTTTTATTGATCACATAGAATTTTGTAAAGGAATACAAAGAGAATTTTAGAGTCTTGTCTTAGGTTTTGAGTCTATCAAATATTCATATGTAATTTTGATAGCAATACTAGCAATTAATACAAAATGGTTCAAATTCAAAGCCATTTCTCTCCTATTGTATTTGTTTCATGAATTATGTTATTACTTATTTGTCTTCATTCATTTCCAATGAATTATCAATAATATGATCAAGGATTTGTCTTCATTGTAGTCACCGAAAGCATTCTCATTTCCAAATCAACTACGGTGATAAGCGATGGACTAAGCCTTAAGGCTATATCTAAGTATCACTAGGTTTCTCTCTTCGTTGAAGTGAAATTGTTTCTTTGTAACACTTTGGCGACAAGCGATGGAGAATACCTAGAGAAGGGAATGAGGTGGCAGATAGGCTAAAAAAATCGACAGTGAGGACTACCTAGGTGATCGATGACACAAAGGTGATGGGCATCGAGATTCAAAATTGAGAATGCACTTAAGGTGGAGATTGGTGAAATGACGACTACTGCATTTCACATTAAATTATAGGCTCGCTCAAACGAGGAAGATGGAGGTAGTATCTCAAAAAGATATGAGCATTGAAGTTGTGGGACATGAAGGCCTTTAATACATGGTATGATCTCCATATGGTTGCATGGGGTTTTTCATTAAATAGGTGTGGTAGAGATCGTTCTTCTCGATTGTTTTTGTGCTCTTGAGTCTCGACACTCTCTTAAGAGGCAATGCAGACTCCACTCTTTCTGAATTCCATGAAGTCGCATAACACATTTCATGGAAAAGTCACTAAGAAGCGATTGAAGGGGATAATGGTGTCCAACCACCCACTGGTGCTCCAGGCGGTGAAGGGGATCTTGGGTCCAGAATTTCTGCAGGAAAATCATAAGCTTAGATTGAATTCAGAAACCACTGCCATGTTTCTAGCAATGCTCATGTACATGGGTGTTTCGAAAGCTCGGGGGAAGAAGTTATTCCAAATGATATTTCAGCATTCACTTTTGGAAAATATTGACACGCCATTGGACAAAATTGATGGTAACTTCATGACCCTTATGTTGCTACACTACTACATGGCCCATGTCAATGAATTGTTGGAACCAAAATTCCCTTTGGTATGCTCACTGGACCACACAATGCTCAAAAATTGTTTGGGTGAGATAAACAAGTGCATTGAATTCCTCCTACATGCAGTGGGTATTCTCAAAGACTGGTCGAAGGGATGGGTGAAGGCATTTGTAGTGGTGGAGGGTCTTGATAGGGAGAGGTGGCACTTGGACGAGGAGAACTAGGAGCTGAGCGTTGGAGAAGAATGGGTTGTGAACAATCCTAGGAGTTGGGAGGGGCGAGCAAACCATCCTGTTCATAGTTCTTGTGGTGGTGATTGTCCGCTTATCCAAAATGCAACCAAATCCAAGCAGACCAACAAGGATGGATGAAGCAATGCCTAGTCTTGTGCAATGGTGTGGTGGGTCTATGTGTTGTCAAACCTTTTTTTATTAATACAATTTTGATTGGGAAATACAATTTTGGGTCTAAGTCTGCAAATATGATAATAGATGGGAAAAATACAATGCATAGCCTAGAAACAATACAAATTAGGCTTTTGCTAAATTATGGATAAAATATTGTTTTCTCCCCAGTTTAAATTTGGTGACAAGGATGCAAACGTGGAAGATCTTTTATCTCTTCTACTTTTTGACACTTTATGTTTTTTTCTCTTTTATGTTTGTTGTATGTGGATACAATTTTGGAGCACGTCGATAGTACTCCTTTTGGCCCAAAGCTTGTTTTTCTCCTTTGTTTCTATAAGAATGAATTCAAGGCCAAAAGTACTAGTTCATTGTTTTGTATTGATCACAAAGAATTTTTTAAAGGGAATACATAGAATATTTTAGATTTTTGTCTCAGGTTTTGAGTCAATCAGTATGTATATGTAATTTTGATAACAATACTAGCAATTGAATACAAAATGGTTCAAATTCAAAACCATTTCTCTCCTATGTACTTTTTCATGAATTATGAATAATATGTCAAGGATTATCTTATTTATCAAACATTGTGTGAATGGTAATGCAATAGGGATTTATAAGTATTGTGATAAGTGTTGTTCTTTAAAAATGATGCAGAATCACATATCAAATTCAATACCATGGAATATAATATAAAATAAAATTTATCACAATGTCATGGAATACAATATAAAATATCATCAACTATAGTTTGGAATATGATTCATGAAGTGAAATATAAAATAAAATATCATGAAGTGCAATGATTCACAATTTCATGAAATACAATATAGAATATCATCAACTACAGTTTGGAACAATGGAAACTGATTCATGAAGTGCATTATAAATACCTAAAAGTTGCTAATTCACTTCCAAATCCATTTCCTAAATGGAGTCAGGGTCGTGAAACTGAAGTTTAACTTGAGATAAACTTAAAGAGTCATCTTGATTCTGAGTCTCCTCTTCATTTTCTTCAGCCTGCATCTCAAATTCAACATTCACTATGTCATTGCCATTTGTTCCAATGCCACTGCCAGTGCCACCAATACCAACATTTGGAATTGGAGTGTTGCATAACACGGTCCCTCTTCTTTTGCATGTGGACCTCCAAATTGCGAGTGCCCTTTCAAAAGGAATTTTTTTGACATTATACGCATTTCCTTTCATCCTCAAGCAATTTTCCAAATTCTTGTCTAGTTTGTTTCTTAACTTTGATTTCAAAAATGCCAATGTACTGAAAACTCTCTCATCCTCCATTGACCCCAATATCATTGTTTGACATAAATCAACAAGTTTGAAATATTCTGATATCGTACCACATAATATTTCAATATGACCTAAGTTTGTCCAAACCTTTTGTATTGATCCCGGTTCAAAGGTTGTATTCATGCCCATGGAATCATATTGGTCCCTCATAGCTATTGAAAAATTATTACATTTCTCTCTAACCTTTTCTTTATTTAAAATTCCTTCTATTTTTGCTCATTGTATGTTACACTTTTCAAAAATTGTTCGATTGATATTTTTACTTTATCATGAAAATATTTTGGGTTATCTCGTTTTACCCAAAATTGAGGATACAAAATACCCATGGCTTCAAGTATTTCATGTTGAGGGAATCTTTCATGAATCTCTGAGGAAAGAGATTTTGCAATTTCCTTAAGATTATCACTAATAGATTTAACAATATTGTTAAAATCTTCCTCGTTAACAGCTACTTCTTTGCTAGAGCACTTGGTTGTCTTACAATAGTACATTGGTATCTCATATCCATGTACACAAATACATAAGTTCCCAATTGCATTAAACTATAAATAATTATCAGGATTATTCAAATCAGTAATTTTCTGCCACACGAAATAATTTGGGCCTTCTTGTGTTAGATCTAGATATAGATGATCGAGGGCCAACCATGTATGTTTACGTAGATTGGAATATTCATAAATATACATAGTTTTGTCTTGGTCTTTCTTCACAAGATTGTTCATCACATCCAGCATGGGGAGAAGAGTAGCTAAATTCAAGAGTGTCTCTATATTGCTTAACCTATGTAAGAGGTCAGGAGCTTTGTCTATTGTGGTATGATACTCGTACATCACTCCAATCAAGGATTGATATTCTGAAAGAACTCGTTGTGCTGGTCCATGCAGGGAGATCCATTTGGTATCAACATCCTTGAGAAGCTTGCTTCATGGTGTTATTCCCTCAACAAACTTTTGAAATTCTACGAAATATTTGGGACTTCGGCAGAAGTATGCGTAGATCTCGCAGACTATATTTTCAACTTTTGATACTATAGGAAACTTGCTTACAATTTCGAATGCTAAATTCATTTTATGGGCCATGCAGTGAATTCCAAGCATGTATGGTGCACAAGTATTTTGTAGCTTTGTGCAAACATTTCTCCTTTGACCTTGCATCACTACAGCTCCATTAGCTCCTAAACACACCAACTTTTTTGCAATTTTCAACTCATCCATACCTACAATTTCATTCAAATATTTGTTGACTAGTTCAGATAGATTTTGTGATGTTGAATTGTCCTTCATTTTATGAACATAGAGAATATGAGCTTGGAAAAAAAATTGTTCTACAGTATACAAATGCATATAGACCCAAGAATTATTAGCTACCACAGTAACTTCATCTAAAGATAATGTAATGAAGTTTGACTCTTTTACTTTCTCCTTTAAATCTTCATTTTCCATTGCAGCAAGATAGTTTTCCCATTCCCATCTAGTGTTTACTAACTAATTTGAGAAGGGAAAGTGAGGAACACCCAAAAAAGATAATAAACTAGAATATTCTAGTTAGTCTTTCATAGGACACCCTCTGGACAAAATATGAAAAACAACACTCATCTGAATAGTTTTTGACAGATTTCCTCCTTTCATTGCTTTTCCAAATTGAGCCTCAAGTTTACCTTGACATGCATCAAGCTTCGACATTATTTTCTTATGCTCTTCATATTCCATGGCATACTTAACATGAAGGTATTATTCATTTGATTTCCATTGTACAACTGATTGTTCCTTTCCGTCTATGATTTTTTTTCATAAAATTTACCAATATGCTTTTCTATAGTGTCAAGCTTTAGCTGCAACTTCTTGTCTCTTCCACATTTCCAACTACAAATCATACACTTGCATTCTATTGCTTTTTCAATATCATTTGCTACCCCCACTGGTACAATGAATGGGTACTTTGACAACCAACCAAGTTGAAAATTCCTTGTCATTTCCCACTCGTGCCCCATTTTTTATTTTCCTTTTCTTTTATTGTTACCAACATTATCCTGATCCAATTCAATTATTTCATTCTGGCTAACTAGGGTATCCCTTGGAACATCTTTTGTGGTATTGCCATCCTCATTTGATACATTTTGATTTAACTCAATAAAAATCTCACCTTGACCTTCCGGTGGCGGTGAGGTATTGTGAATGCCTTCTTCATTAATATTTGGTGAAAGAGTTGATGATGTAGCTCCATCTTGATCTGATGGATCAGAAGCATTGCCAATTCAAAAGTAAGACTATATGGTAACTCTATGTTTTGGGAATTTTGATGGCCTCCCAGTCCCTTCACTACCCTAAGGAGTCTTACCCTTGTTGCTTGACATATTGATCTCTCACTTCAAATAAAAGCTAGAAAAAAATGTCTTCTTGTTTAAGAAGGATGGAGGATATAGATCCCATTCCCTACTCAATATCATCTTTAAGATTGAAGCAAGAATGGAAAAGAGATAAAGAAATCTTATTATTATAACTAATATATGAAGAAATGATCACTCACCTTTAAGTCTACGTTTTCAGCTTTCGTTGACTTCCAAATCAAGAACCTCAAAATTGAACAAATGTTTAAGAATAAATGACAGTTTTGATTGTATTTATATCAATCCATATTTGGAAAATTTTGTGAGATTTTTAAATGGTATATTAAAAATTTGGCGAATCTTGCATGCTTATACAACGATACGTTGTAATTTTCAAGGTGAAATGTGTCCTCAAATGTAATTATTTTTAAATGTTATTGGTGAAATAGGTCCTCATAAGCAACTATTTATAAATTTTAATTGATGAAATGGGTCTTCACAAGCAACTATTTGTAAATTTTAATTGGTGAAATGGGTCCTCATACAATGTTGTTTTAATAGTATTGGAAAATATGTAGGTGTTTTATTATATTCTTCTAGGATTCCATGTGAAAATATTAATCGGCCCATTTGAAACGTGTAGTCTATTATGGAAATTTTTTTGCTTAAATATGCCTCATAAAAAAAATTGTTGTTGAATGGGCATGCATTGGACCAATAGTTCATAAAATCTGGGTGATTTGGAGTCCCTATTGGGTGCAATTAGTTCACCAATTTTGTCTTGGTCGATTTCTAGAATTCACCAATTAGCAAAGATTCACCACTAAAGTTTTCCCTAGAAGTGGTGTTAGAGTTAATGGTGAATACTCCATGTGCTCTTGCATTGCTTCATTCTGAAAAAACATTTATTTGTATGTCTTGAACACTAAAGTGATTATTTAATTCATTTTTAAGTGACTACTTTAGGCTTCATGCTATTCAAGTTCATTTTGTATGTGCTAGATTAGATCCTTATATGCATTTAATGTTCTTTCATTAGATCATAGGTTCATTTAATTTAGCATGAAATACTTAATCACAATGTTGCATCTAAGAGAAAATAGAATAAGTTTTAATTAGATCACATAAAGCATGTTAAATCATGGAGACATTCATTAAATAATCTTACAAGGTTATTTAATTAATCACATTGCCATTAAACATTCAACACATAAACATAAATAATAAGACATCAAATGCTCATGTATGTATATCAGAGTTTTGTGTACATCTCATCAATATATGCATTGCTACTAAGGTTTGTGACTACTAGATCCCTCAAGACCTGGTGCTCTCATCTATTTGGTAGTAGTTTGTCGGGAGACGATGGTGTGCAATCGTGATCATGATCCCCTGAATGTACTAAGAGCTAATTGTAAGCCCCGTATCTATCCAATGGCCTCCCGATGATCCCCTACTATTTGATCTCTCTATGCCTGAATCCTCTCTACCTCTAATAGTAGTCTCTTGACCTCTTCTAAGGTCTGAGATGACTAAGCCTTGGGGAAGCATTGGCTCAGTGGATGTGCCTCCTCACACTCTCATACGCTTCCCACAGTCAAACATATGGCTTGAACAACTTTGGGTCTTCATCCACTATGGGTGGGGGAACATAGTCTGAGTCCATAGCCTCCTCATCGACTGATGGGGGCACTATCGTTACATCCACCCGATAGTAGAGATCATGAAAATATCTCATAGAACCTGAAAGATAGAAACAAAAAATATAATCAATATACATCATGATATATATATAAAACATAAGCATAAGCATAAAACATAACAGTAAATAAATCATCATTACTACCTCTTTGGTAGGCTATGTGAAATCAACCTCTTTTTGTGCAGGGGGCATGGATGATGTGCTAGCCTCTCCATGACTGTGGGTACTGGTGCATGTTGCAGTTGTTGCTCTTGATCTAGTCATATGAATGGGAGAGGGATCTCCCCACTTGTACCCTATTGGATCCTAATCTACTGCCTCACCACCCTCACTCATGAACTGATCCTCCTCCTTGTCATCCTCCTCATCTCCTCCCTCCTGGTCATCATAGTCAAGATCTGCAATCTCATCATACTCCTCATCTATGACATCTGTAAATATGTCTATAGCCCTATAGCATGTCTCCTTGGCCCTGTCCTCTACCTCATCCCCCTCATATGGGAGTGTTCCTATATCACCTATTGACTCCTTCATAGGAAATATGGGTGATGGTCATGATACTGTCCACCACTCCTCATAGTCATCTATGGCATTGACGTCATCCATGTCAGAGACTAGAGGCATATCATGATCTAAGTACTCAAAGCCACTGTAGACAGCATCCTCTACAGTGAACCGTACAGAATCACTAGGTCTTCGAGAACTCTACATTAATCTCCTGAAGAAGGTTCATTCCCTAGGTGCTATCTAGATCTGCCCAAACTATCAAATGACCCAATCATAGTAGAAAGGACACACTATGTAATCATGTTTTCCAATCAAAAACTTGTCCAACTATAATCTCCTCATCTATAGAGTGTGATCTAGCCATTGAAGCACAAGTTGATAAGCTCTCCAAAGGATCACGTCCTCCTCCATTCAGTCAAATCATAATCTCTGAAAGTGCAAATAACCATACTACCAAAACCATCATAGAGGATAGTTGAAGGCCTAACGATACCCCAAGGTTGTCAAACACAAGAAGCCAGTAGGTCTAGTACAAGTAATATTCTCAAGGCACCAAACCTGTAGAATCATACAGTGTACCATACTATCCACCTCCCGAAAGACAAACCATCCAAGATCATAATATAAGTGTGCTAGGATACAACACCCCTAGGCATATATTGTCCTATGATCTGCCATCCCTTGTATTAGGTGTACTAGTCCTCCCTCCAGGCGTGCTCCCCGACCATCAAGGATGATTACTAGTTCTACTATAAGCATCATAATCCATATAACCAATGGGGCCTATGAATATAATAGCATCGCTAGACCAATCTGTGCCCTCACTCTCTCATCATGCACTGGTCCACAAAGGAAATACTACATGTCATATTTCATCTCATGCAATGTCTGCTCCGCTTGGAAATGTACTCACTCACCCCGAGTAGTAACTCAGAGTATGCGATGCATGTCCTCCAACGTGATCGTCATCTCGCTAGTCGGTAGATGAAAGGTACATGTATCAACATCCCAACATTCTACTAGTGTCATCAGCATCGCATCATGGTACCTTGTGGGGGAATGAGGTACGCCTCATGTATTCCTATAGTCTACAACAACTTTGTATCCTCCATTGAAAGATTGGGGGCTAAATCTTGGAGAAGACTGGTCTGCCTACCACCCAGACACTGACACGAATGGGTGGGCACCTAACAAAAGAAGAAAAATATGTCCTATAACCAATCTAAACTCTTAAATATTTACATCAAAAATCATAAAAGTGTACTAAAGTTGTTCTAGTGTAATTTCCTAAAGGTCCTAGACACTTTAGAACCCTTTTGGGACACTTTTACAAAAAAGTGGGACACTTCGCGAACAAAAGGGACACTTTGCAAAAAAAAGGGGACACTTGGTGATTTTTTTTCCAAGGCCCTAAATTAACCTAAAAATGCATAAAAATCATAAAATAATTGCATAATGACAAAGAGAAGGTAGAAGAATCAACTCACCTCATGATGATGCTTATCACGTGCCACCTGGTCTCACAGCACGTCCAGTCTCACAGGCCTGTAATCCCATCAGGTAGGCATCTTTCACTATTCTTCAATCACTTTCAAGCTACAAAAAGGTAAATGACAAAATAGTTATAATTTACTTCACTTTTTTCTCTTATGTAAGTTAAAATTAGGGTTAAAAAGCGCATTTCATTCAATTCAACATAATAGGTGCTAGAGACCTCTATTTTCAATGCTATTTGTTGCGTTGGAATCATGATTCTACTCTTGACATCATCAACTTTCTATCATTATGTGGTATGGTACTTGGAAATTCGCTATGATATGACTTATCCTATTTGGCTTGGCTAGATTGCTACCTTGATTCCACCTTTGTAAAGCAAGCAGAATCAAGGGGGGGAATACATCTACCCTCGAATTTGATTTCAAGAAGTTAGATAAGAGGATTCTTTTGGAAAGGTAACGAATTTGTGTTGCAGGATGCAGTTCCTAATGTTGTGGTTTCGCAAATGACTACACTAGGGGCTTCATTCACCCGTATTATGAATGAACATATACGAGTATCCTTTTATGAGATAAAGTATACTGTTTAGAGTCCTTTAGATTACATATGCATGTAGAGTCATATGGGTGCTAAAGTGGGGGCTAGATGTGACCACCAAAATTGTACTCCCTTCTTGGAGATAGTATAATCCTTGGTCTAACTTGGACCTATCTTGGGTACCCTTGCATTAATTATCCTTTAAATCATCGTATATAGGCCCCTAAGACCCATTATTTCAAATCTTGAGGCTCATTTTACTTAAAAATCCCATAAAATTATCCAAAACACCGAAAATATCGAAAACCCACCTCAAAAAGCTAAGGTGGGACTCATTCGCCACCTTGGGTGAATGAGTCCCCTTAGTTGGAACCCACTTGCCAAGGGTGGTAAATGAGTCCCATTTAGGGTCTTTTTCAATTTTGAGCGAGAAATTCAGCATTTCAATTCAAATTTTTGGTGGATGTCGGCCTTTGAAATCTAAATAACAGTCAATTAGGTGTTAATGCCTATATAAGAAAGTTTCTAAGCCATTTTTATCAAATCTAAGCACTTTGAACAAGCATTTTCAAGAAACAACCATCAAGAATCTTCAAGCAATATTTCACAAGAGCATTTTAATTCTAAAAGCAAGAAAAGTTGAAGCATTGGAGCAGCAATAAAGTGTTTTTGTAGGTCTTCAAGCTCACTTTCATTCAAGATCTAGCATTGTCAAGGGTTGATCATGGTTGTATATGGTGAATCATGATGGATTCTAGGTTGGGGAGATGCAACTAGCCATCACAACAAGCCTAAAGACTTGTTTCCTAAGTGATTCCATCTTCCATTATCACTATACATTCAGCCTAAGGAAGGTACAAACATCATTATAGCTCATTTGGGGTGATTACGGATCACCAAAAGTGATTCATTCATCTTTACATTTCCATTCTTGCATCGTATTCTTACACATTAGAATAGGATTGCATCATGTTTCAGATTTCCTAAGTCTTAGACACACTTAAGGCTAGGGTTTTCATGCACATTTTGTTATTTCTATCAAGGTTTAATTACCAAATTAGGGGTTTGAACAAGGAAAACCCCCCATTAGCAAATCAAGTTGAATTTTATTTGTCCTTATTTATCCTTTTTCTTTTCTATTGTATTTGTTTGCATTTCTAAGTCATTTCGTAAGTCATTGCATTAAATTAGGGTTTTGTCTTATTTCTTGCATTGCATTGTCTTTTCCAAGTCTAAACTTGGTGGTGAACCCCTCATTAGATCGCATTCAGTTCCTAGGATAGCCCTATTGCAAGATCTCTTTCTCTTTTGCATTGAGATCTCTAGCGTTATCCTTGAGTGGAATATCATTGAAAGTGGGTGTGATAGAACTTAATCATCCTATCCCCCATTTTCATAGGTTCCACTCCCAATAGTTTCTACTTGTTTCATCACATAATAGTGTATACACCTAAAATCAGTCAAGATAATCAATTAATTAAATACTATTTATTTAATTAGTGAACCCTCTTAATTCCTCTACTTATAAATAAATTGGAAACAAAAATTATATAGTTCATCTTCTAATTTCTTCCTATCTCAAATCATTTTCTTCATGATTTAATTAAATAAACAAATCTAACTAATTTATTTTATTTGATTAATTCTCTCTCATTAAAATTCAATTTTGTCACATTTCTACATAATTCTCTAACCTCCTTCCACCTCATCCTCTACATCACCATGTGTCACATGAATTTAAATATTTCTAATTTCTAAATGGGAATTTCCATCATCAAACTCCTAACAAGATTGGAGACACATGGCTCCTTCCTCCATTTGATTCTCTTCAACACTTGGCCAAGTGCTCTTTTAAAGGGAACCATCTCCATGATTCTCTCTAATTTCTTCATCCTCCATCGTCGATTTCTTTGGATCATAATTTTGACTGTTGAATCCTGCCACATCACAATATGCCTTAGAAATCTTATAAATATAGCATCATGCTCCAGCATTTCATATCCCTTCTTTGAGAAAACTTACTCTGCAGGAATTATCTTTGAGAATTTGAGCATTAGAGCATTCAACGTTAAGCATAGTAGAAGCATATTAATTTAGAAACATGGCTTAGTTGTTAGTTTCATTTCCATTATCATAATAGTTTTACACAACATTTGCATCATAATCTTTAGCTGCATTTCCATTATCATATCACCATCATCATTTATAACATATCACACAGTTTATCAAATCATGTAGGAACTAGGATTCTTGCATTTTTTACAGCATCCATTCTCTAGGTTGTCATTCTAACAATCATAGTGCATACACAAATTTGAGAGCCAACATGATTTAAGGAATACTTGGAGATAGGAAACAATGGAACGATTTGAGGGAGTTTACTCTATTTCAATTCAATTTGATTTGTGATTTAGATTCCTTAATATAATGCATTTCATTGGTTGTGTGTTGATTATTCACTTTACACATATTCACATGACAACATTTTGGTGCCCACCGTGGGGCTCAGCCCCTATTTTTAACATTTTTTGGAGAGTGTGTTTATAGGTTTCAGACGTGAAATATTTTAGCATGACCATAAGTTCTTTCAACACATATGAAACATCCTCTGGCGCATCTAGGCCCTGTTTTGGCACATCCAGCCTTCCATCCAATGCATACAAACTATATTTTGGCGCATATAGGGGGTCTTTTAGCATATTCATTATTTCTTTTAGCACATCCATATATTGTTCTAGCGCATATAGTAGTTTTTATAGCGCATAGGAGTGATCTTTTAGCGCATATGATGTTTGTTTTGGCACATCTGGTTTATTTTGCAGAACTTCATAATTTTGAGAACTAATCAATACCTCTTTGTTTTATAGGTATTTCAAATGCTGTCAGAGACTCTGATGAAACCATAAAAACTCTGTCAAAGACCAATAATCTAAAACTACTAAGGATTGTTTTGCAGGAGCTGGAGTTGTTATTGTTTCTTTTGATTAAATTAGGAACCTAGTTTAATTAAGAGGTAAAGGAACACCATGTTTGTTATGCTTGTGGAGTGGTGGGCATATGCTCTCCCCTTAACTGGGTGACCAAAAATCCAAACCCATTCTTTTCATTTTATTGCAATTTATCCTTAGAGGGCCTCCCTAGTGGAAAAAAGTAATCACCCTAGGGAACGACCCAACCAGGAACACGCAAAATCCAAGCGACTTCCAACCGGTATATAAGTGTGGGTACTTGAGGAAAGTTCAAGTATCACAAGGATTGTTCCAACAAGAAGGGCAGAAATGGTCTCTTTCCATATGGATGATCCCCCACAAACAAAATGCCTATACTAGAACTTTTTTGTTATAGTAAGCCAAAAATTCCTTTTCTATTTGTTGGTGCAAGAGGTCTAACCTCCGAAGCTATCCCATATTCTTGTGGCTTTTAGTAGAGATGAAAATTTCATCATGGGAGATTCATGAGAACTAAAGCTTGGCTGACCCAAGAAGTGAGTGTCGAGAAAGGGGGAGCCATTGTGGTCAAGCTTCTAATCATCCTCTAAAAGTAAGCACAACTGGAGTAAATCCAAGTGGGAATCCAGTGAATACTGTCCTGCACAGCCTTAGGTATTGTACTTGCTTGAAGTGTCTTACATTTATGTTTTCAAAACAACATTCAAACAAACATCACTCACAGAAACATACAACAACTGATTTAGAAGAACATTCATTCAAACAATCATTTCCTTGCCAGAAAAAATAAGAGAAATCCATCAAATTATCAGAAAACAAAGAACATTTTCCAAATTTTGCACATCCATTCCCTATTATGGCGCATATACTGCTCTTTCTGGTGCATCTGAGTCATTTTCCAATGCATTTACTCTTTGTTTTAGTGCATTTAGGGCTTCTACTAGAGCATCTAGTTCCTATTATAACACATTTTCTCATGCTTTTAGCGCATTTCACCTACAGAAAACCTAGTTGAAGTCATATTTAGGGGGTATTCCAATGCATCTCTAGCTACCTTTAGCACATATTGTCCATTTTCTAGTGCATATAACCCATCCTCCAGTGCATATAGTCTATGTTCTAGCACATATTGTCTATTGTTTAGCGCATACAAGCCAAATTTTAGCGTATACATTCTATGTCTTAGCACATTTGTGTCATTCTACAGTGCATATAATCCATCCTTTGGTGCATCTAGCCCATTCTTTAGGGCATCTATCATTTAGCGCATATGAGTATTGTTCTGGCGCGTCCAGCAAAATTTTAACCTGAGCTAAGCTTGAGTTTCTACCTGTCAATTGAAACCAGATTCAGAGATTTCTTCTTGACCAGAAGTTATTCCTTATCCCAACATTTCTTTTAACTTGGAAAAACTACCATTTACAAGTGAAAATTATTTACCTAAACTTTGATCAAACATCTAAAAGTGCCTCATCGTCACACCTATCTCTGATTAGAAGCCGAGTTGCACCATCAGGATTCATCATCCTCTATCCTGAAACAAACATTGTCTAATCAGATTTAACTTAGTCCTTTTGGCACACCTAAACCACGATCAAAGCTTAGTAAATCTTCATCACTTATATGCCCGTTTCAACAAGAGACCAAAAGAAAAAACTTAGACAAAAGGAAACTGAGACCCAAAACACCATGGCTAAACAAGAAGAAAAACCCATTTTCAAACTCCATCAAAATGAAATAGATGAAATAATAGATGAAGATGTAGAATAAGCACAACAAGACCCCCAATTCCACAAGTTCATGGAAAGGATTTTTGAAAAAGACAGAGAAAGATACTTGTTGATGTTAACAAACAAAGGCACCAAATTACCACTAGATTTTGATGTTAATAAACTAAAGGGAACATCTAAGACAATTGAAATTGAAGCATGAAGTGAATCAAGAACCAATGATCTCGTAGGTATTTTGACACAACAGATGCAAGCCCTCCAACACCAAATACAAGATATGCAAAGGGGAACTACTAAGAGATATTTGTTACAAGACATTTATCCATACCCTTTTGATAGAAATCTAAACATGATACATTTTCCTCCCAATTGTGACCTCCCTAAATACGACAAATACAATGAAAAATTTGATCCAATAGATCACATAAGAGAATTTTGAACCATGATCCTAGAGTTTGCACACAAAGACACCTACTTGATGAGGTTATTTCCATGAAGTTTTGGTGAATGTTGTGTAGAATGGTTCTCAAAACTACCACCAAGCATAAGATACTTTGAAGAACTAGTCAACAAATTTATCACACAATATTCTTATAACATTCAACATGAGATTAAAATGAAAGATCTTTGCAATACCAAATAGAAAAACGAAGAATCATTCCTCATATTATTGCAAAGATGGAGAATATTTTTTGCTCGATATGGTTGACCTATACCCAAACAAGAAAAAATGGAAATCTTCATAGACAATCTTAATAATGAAATGAGCTATAGATTGAAATTACAATGTCCCCCTAGCTTTGAGAAGATGATTGAAAATGGTCTCAAGATCAAAGAAGCTTTGGTCAAGAGAGGTGTACTAAAAATCTACAATGATGGATCAAACCATGCAAACTCATCCAATCATCACAACAACAATAAAAAGTCAAAATTTTGGATGAGAAACAAGAATACTAGTAATGATGGTGTAGCTAAAACGCATAATTCCAAATCAGTCTTTAATCTATTAGGAATCACATCTAAGACCAACCAAAATAACACCCAAAATAGCAACCAAAACAATTCTCCATCTCGACCACCACCATATCAAACATAATAAAATCACAGGAAATTAACACCTTTTGGTCAATCACTCGAATCCACATTGAAAGAACTTCTTGCAGAAAATATTATCACCTTACCTGACACTTGAGGTTTTGAGCGAAAAATGAAATCATCATGGTGGAATGATGCCTATCACTATGAATTTTATCAATGCAAAGGCCATCAAACGAATAACTACATGCAATTAAAGCACAAGGTGCAAGACTTCATAGACCGGAATATCATACAAATAGAAGGACCCCAAACAAATGTTGATCATGTTGCATTCAAGAATCCCTTACCAAATTATGAAAAAGGGGAATCCTCTACAATGAACAGCAAAGGGAAGAATGTAAACTATGTTCATGATGCTCTCATCCTTCATATTTTAATAGTTGAGGATCAAAAAAATGACATTAAAATCAATGATGCACAAGACATTGTTACAACCAACAATCAACTTAATGATGTTCCAATTCAACATGAATAGGACACCACTATATCTGAAAACCAAATCAATGATACCAACATCACATCAAATCAAGTTCATAACATCAAACAAGAAATGGCTGCAAGGGACAACCAAATTAATGTCATTAAAATCAAAGGGAAACAATATAGCATGCCCGTAAATGTGACCATGAGAGCACAATCCAAATATGTACTAAAAGGAAGCACATCCAAAACATTTGTTGCCCCATCACATCAATACAGCATTGTTGATCAACTGCAAAAGATCACATTACAAATATCTATATTGGAACTCCTCAAGACTTCACCTGCCCACAAGGAGATTTTGGAAAAGTCCCTAATGGACACAACCGTACCAATGGATTTACAAGTTTGCACATTCCAAGACATGGTGGCACATTTGACTGCCCCTCATTTCCTATCATTCTTAGAGAATGATGATGTATCCATCACTCATCCCCATAATGTAGCACTTCACATTGAGGTCTTAATACATAAAAATCGAGTCAAGCACATCCTAATAGATGGAGGAGCCGGTCTCAATATATTTACTTTAAAGCATGTTCGTGCACTGGGATTCTCACAGAATACAATAGATTCAAGGAAAAAAATCACTATCAAAGCCTATGATGACAAGGAAAGATCTTCTCAAGGACTAATTGTGTTGCCAATTCAGGTAGGGCCGATTCGAAAAGACATAATTTTCCAAGTTCTAGACAAAGACTTTACATAAAATATACTCTTAGGTCATCCTTGGATCCATGGGATGCAAGCAGTCCATTCAACTTATCATTAATATTTGAAATTCCCTTGCAATGAGCAAGAGATCACCATTTCAGTGGTAGCTAATAGTCCTCAGTATTGCAACACCCTCAAGTCGGTCTAGGATGTCTTTGTGCCTCATAACAGAGAATCTCTCACTTCCACATCCACCACCCCAACTAATTCAAGCCAATCAAATCCCACGTCAAAACCACTTGCCAAATCTTCAAATACATAAGGCCAACCAAGTTCCTCACCTAAACAACCTAAGAAAAAGGAAGAAGTTGCCCCTTCTACCTCCACCAATCATGAAGCCCAACTCAATGCTTTGTCCAAACAATTTGAGAAAAAGTCCAAAGTCAAAGATAAAGGTGTCAGTGAATATTCTATTGATCAATCCCTATGTATCTTGCAATTATCTTCCCCAAAGTCCTATGGTCAACCATCAACCTCAACACAATAGTCCTCACCACTTGTCACACTTTTTGATGGTCCATTTGTGAAAGTAGGCACTCAAGAGGATGAATCTAAGGATAAATAAATCTTAAATCGTTTGTACAAGGATGAAGCCGAATCTCAAGTAGCAACAACTAATATACAAACAACACAATATGGAAAATGGTTTTCAATCTTGGAGAAAATGGGATATGAAGGAAAAGGTCCCAAGGGAAAGAGGAAAGAAGGCATCATGGAACCAATACAACCCATCTTAACCAATCCAAAAGATAAGACAGGGCTAGGATATAAAGAGGAAACAAAAGAAGAAGCCACCTAGAAGGTTGTTGAATGAATCCTACAACTACAAGCTAGTGATAACTATGAAAATGACTCAAATGAATATGAGTGGGATTCATTATTTGAAGAGTCTTGTCATGACAATGTAATTGATGTGATACAAAAGTATGCACCCATATGGGAGGAGGGACAAAATTCGGGGTCAATACCACTTGCATTTGAATCACAACATATTGATGGCTCCAACGAGGACGATCAAACTCCTAGTGAGATAGATCATTCAGAGGAGATTACATAATAGACCTTAACATTTCTACAGGATTGCTTGAATATGTCACTATCAGGACTCTCACTACCTTTGACTTAAACCAATATGGTGATGCCTTACCTCTAGTACATCTTGAACTTATCGACTGGGACCAAATCGAGCCTCTTAACATCCGCGTCTTTCCAAATGATGACGCCATTGTCAACTTCCTTTGTGCTGACAACCCCGAAACATGTTCCACCACTGAATCTTAGAACTAAGCTTCCAGTCAGAGGAGTGTCAAATATCTTTGTTGCAAAATGAATAATATAGGAAATCAATCTAATGGTAAAAACCATTCTATGGAAGTATTAGATCAAGAAAAAGTAAAAAGAAAGAGCGCATCTAACAGTGAAAACCTCTCTAAGGCACCGAAGGATGAGATATTTCACACTCTTCCCAAACACTTTCAAGAGAGGTCAAAATTATTGGTTGAGCCCACTCAATCTATCAACATTGGCACCATAGAAATAGTGAAGACTCTGCATTTAGCAGCATCCCTAATAGAACAAGAAAAACCAAGCTTCACCAAATTCTTTAAAGAGCGACAAATCAACTTTGCTTGGTCCTATGCAGAAATTTCAGGGATAGATCCGAATATAATCATGCATCATTTATCGTTACCACTAGGAGTAAAACCAGTCAAGCAAAACTTAAGGAAAATGCATTTGCATATTGCCCTTTTGGTGAAAGCATAACTAAAAAATTTATTGGATGTAGGGTTCATTAGACCAATTGATTATGCCAAGTGGATCTCCAATATTGTACTTGTTTCAAAACCTGACAACAGTATCTGGATTTGCACATATTTCAGAGATCTCAATAAAGCTTGTCTGGAGGATAATTTTCCCCTACCCAACATAGACATCATCATGGACCTAACAACAAGACATTCCATGTTGTCACTTATGGATGGCTTTTCAAGATATAACCAAATCAAAATTGCACCTGAGGATCAAGATAAAATAACCTTCACATGCCCATGGGGCACATTCTATTGGAACGTCATGCCCTTTGGACTGAAGAATGTAGGAGCTACTTATCAGCGAGCCATGATGACAATCTTCCATGATATGATGCACACCTTCATGGAAGACTATGTATATGGTTTGCTGGAAAAATCATACACCAGAGAAGGACACCTAGAGATCCTAGACAAAATCTTCACCAGACTGGAAAAATTCAATGTACGACCAAATCCAAAAAAATGCGTATTTGGGGTAACATCTGCAAAACTATTGGGATATATAGTTTTAGAAAAAGGCATCGAGGTGGATCCCATGAAAGTTAAGGAAATCATGGAGATGTTGCCTCCCAAGAGCATCAGTCAACTAAGATCACTCCAAGGAAGATTTCAGTCTATCTGAAGATTCATCTCACAACTGGCAGACAAGACCCATCCTTTCACTCACTTGCTACACAAAAATGTTTCGTTTAGATGGGATGATAAATGTGAAGCCAATTTCAATCAATTGAAATAATATCTAATGAGTCCACTAGTCTTAGTACCACCAACAGAAGGAAAACCACTCTTACTATACATAGCAACCACTGAGACATCCTTGGAAGCTTTGCTAATGCAAGAGGATTCAATAGGAAAAGAAAGGGTGATCTATTATATCAACAGAGCATTAAATGGCTATGAGATCAATTACACATCCATTGAAAAGGATTTTCTAGAAGTAGTGTTCGCAACTCAACAATTGCAACATTATATGCTAACTCATACCATCAAGATAGTAGCCAAAATTGATCCATTGAAATATCTGTTCAACAAGGAAAATCTAATAAGAAGACTAGAAAAGTGGGTAATGATAATGAGTGAGTTTGACATCCAGTATGTCGATAGGAAATCCATCAAAGGTCAATCCATCACAGATCAACTAGCTGAAGCACCATTACATGATGATCATCCTCTACACATTGAGTTTCTAGATGTTGATGTCCTTACCATAACAACAAAATAATGGATATTATACTTCGATGGATCATACACTCAACATGGATCAGGAAAAGGAATTATATTTGTTACCCCTCAAGGGAACACCATTCCAAAATCATACAAACTGATGTTCCCCTACACCAAAAACATGGCGGAGTATGAAGCACTTATCATTGGCATCAAGATAGTTGTAGAATGGAAAGTCACAGAGCTGCAAGTCTACGGAGATTCTCAACTGGTCGTAAATCAAGTCAATGATGACTACCAGAAAAAGGATGACAAACTAATGCCCTACAAAAGAATGATTGATGACCTTAAGAAATACTTGGTTACTATCAAATTTGAACAAATCCCAAGAATAGACAATAAAGTTGTTGATGCTATGGCCACTATTGCTTATCTATTACAAATTCCAAATAAATGGAGTCATTATGAGTTCATGGTGGAACAACTTTTTACCCTTGCCTATGATGATCCCGAGTCCCGAGTCATTTTCCATTTACTTGACGTTGATACCTCCATATATGGGAAGATCTACACCTATCTAAGAGATAACATCCTCCCACCCGACCTATCACAAAACCAAAAAAAAAATTCATCCGTCAATGACACACCCTTATCATGGATTTACTTTACCGATGAGGTCTTGATGGAACTCTCCTTTGATGTCTAGAATGCGATGAGTCTGAAACGGCCTTACAGGAAGTTCATGAGGGTATCTATGGAACACATTCAAGTGGTCTTACCCTGGCTAATAAACTTCTCTATTTGGGGTATTACTGGCCGAATATGGAGAAAGAGTCTTTCTAGTTTGTCAAGAAATGCCAGAAGATTCAAATCCATGGTAGCCTCATACATGCACCGACACAAGAGCTCCAACCATTTGCATCAACCTAGCCCTTTTGTCAGTGGGGACTTGACCTTGTTAGGAAAATCCATCCATCTTCTTCCAATGGGCACTAATTCATAATCACGGCCATCCATTACTTCACGAAGTGGGTTGAAGTTGTTCATTTAACTACCATCACTAGTAAGAAAATTTCTTCCTTCATCCTGAATTACATTATCTGTCAATATGGTATCCCCAACTCCATTGTCACTGAAAATGGAAGACCTTTCAAGAACCAAGATGTCTAAGAGCTTTGTGAAAGATTCCACATCCAACACCGATTCTCCATGCCTTACTACCCTCAAGGGAATGGCCAAGAAGAGGCCTCAAAAAAAACCATCTTGAAGATCCTAAAGAAAACCGTCAACGAGTTTGGACATGATTGGTATGTTCAACTAAATCTTGCTTTGTGGGCATACCATACCAATATTTGCGCCCCCACAAGAACCACATCCTATGCTTCGGTATATGGATCAGAGGCTATTTTTCCCATTGAGGTTGAATTACCTTTGTTATGAGTGTCATTCAAAGGCATCATCTCAGATGAAGACTACTGGGTATCTAGATTACAAGAGTTGGAATTGTTGGATGAACGTTGTCAACTTGCAATTGATCACCTAAAGGCCTATCAACAAAGAATGTCAAGAAGTTACAATGACAAGGTCAAACCAAGAAAATTTTAGGTCGGTGACTTGGTACTGAAGGAAAACCTATGCAATCAGCAAGACAAAGAAAAGAAGGGAAAGTTTGAACCAAATTGGCTAGGACCCTTTGTCATTGTATCAGTCTACGGAGCAGGAGCATATCAGCTATCCACACCTAAAGGGGACCTATTTGAGGAACCTATGAACAACCTCCATCTCAAAAAGTTATACACATAATTCATCCACTGCACGGTATAAAAGTCTTGAAGAAATCCAAAAAAAATCAGAAAAAGTCCTGAAGAAATCCAAAAAATTCAAAAAAAGTCCTGAAGAAATCCAAAAAAAATCAGAAAAAGTCCTAAAGAAACCCAAAAAAAATCAGAAAAGTCTTGAAGAAATCCAAAAAATCAAAAAGTCCGAAGAAATCAAAAAAAAAAAAATCTTGAAGAAGTCTAAAAAGAAAAAAATTAAAAAAGAGAAAATACAGAAACAAATCAAAAAGAGAAAAAATACAAAAAAAAGTGAAAAAACAAAAAAATTGTTGCCTTGATGAAAACCTAGGAAACAGGCATCTTGGTAATAGCAAAAAAATCATAAAATCTGAAAAAAGTGCAATAAATACTAGTGCAAACCTAGCAAACATGTGCTATTTGTGATGAATTGGCTTCTCCATCTGTTGGGAAGTGTGTTGGTCATCTTCTTTTTCTATCATTACGCATACATTCCTATCTTAAAATGAGCTTCATGTACATATCCAGTTGATGTGGTCATGTCCCACCTTGGCTTGGTTATCAATGTACATATTCATAATAATTGGTTTGTTTCTCACTGGGGGAAAAATCCTGAACTCACTGGGGGCAACCTGCTTTGAGCTTAAAACAACAGCAGGACAACCCAACAAAACATCAAACTGAACATCAATCACAATCAATCAAAAAATCAATCATCCAAATCAACATCAAGAAAAACAAATCAAATCTCACTGGATGATCATCTTCTGAATCATGGTTTAATCACCTCAGCACATATGTTCAATTGTTGTTATCATTACTTTGGAACACCTCGATGATGTCCTGAACTAGAGGAGCTAGGAAGTTGAATGATATTTTCTTTGTCTGTTGTCTATGAGTCAATCATTACTAATGTGCAAATTTTCATGGGACATGCTCTACAAAGTATCATTGATGGCATTCTAAATTTGCATAGGAAAATACCTAACTCTTGTCTGTTTACGCAAGTGATGCTCAGGTCATCTTGGTTCAATTATACCTAGATGCTTGTGTTATCTTGCACTGTCAAAACTCAACGAAAGTTGTATGGAAGTTGTAATCAGGTCATCATGGTCTAATTATACTATCGATGTTTGTACTAACTTTCAACATAATAAAGTCTCAATGATGATACCAAGCACGAAAAAATCAGCTAACAAAATGACAACATTGCATTTTAGCTTTGCATGCTAGATTAGATTGCATTCATATTAGTTTTGCATCTGTATTTTGGAATTTTTCCAAGGTTGGAACAATTTTTAAACGATGTTATCTCTCTCATTAAATGGATTAAGTATACTTGACATTAAAAATAAATAAATTCATCCATACATTTAGTTGCATAATCATTTTCATATCATACATCCATCCATACATTGCATCATAATATTTGCATTAGAAAACAAAACAAAAAAAGTGCATTACATCACATTTGCATAATTAAATTAATCTCATATAGTGTAGAAACATCATAATATTTGCAGCAGGAAAATACAAAAGTACATTGCATCACATTTCATTCGCATCCATCCCATATCATAAGACATCATCCATAAAACATTTAAAATCATAATTTATGCATTAACATATCATCATTGCATCCATACATAATCATGTCATAATCATTAACATATTATCCTCCATCTGCATTAACATATCAACATTGCATCCATACATGATCATGTCACAATCATAACAACATATAAACATCGCATAACACATGAAACATAGAAATCAAATGCATCCATCATAGGAATTCATCATAAATATATGTAGACATCATATAGATCAACCATCATCCCTACATATATAAATCTCAAAATAATAATAATGTCAAGTGTACAAGGATGTCCAATAATGTAGAGAGATACAACATCAAAAATGTGGCAATATCATCAAGTCTCTGAATCGGTGTATACAAATGCCTCAAAGTATATCAAATGTGATCATGGAGCTATGTGGTAATCCCCCCTGACATCGTCAACCTCTCTAAGCCTCTTGTTGCATATGATGGACCTGCACCTAGATCTCTGCGTGGTGGCTGAGTCACACACATACTGGTAGTCTGAGATTGACTCTTGCCTAATCGGGACTAGGCATAGCTAACTCTCTTCTCTGTAGGCACAACTGCATGATATCGGCCTCTGTAATACTTGGCCTCTCTGGTGACTCGTGTGACCTCTCTCATCATATCACCTATTGTGGTACCCTCAGCCACTCTCTACAATCTATCAGCAAAGGCCATTGTTTGCTCACCTTATTGTTTAGATGCATCCCTCTCAGCCGTCAAAGCCGTAACCTGAGCCTGTGATAGTGCTTGTGCATGTCCCTATACCTATGTTTGTGCATGTGCTAGCAAATCCTGCACCTATGCCACTTGACCCTACAGTGTCTAAATCTGAATCTGTAATGCAGCTATCTATGTCTACTACTACTATGAGGGCACCCCAATCTGCACACGCTGCTATGCTACAGCCACCAGAGATATCCTCCTTTGAGGTACCCATAAGTCTCATACATCCAGCACTACTCTACCACCACTGGCACCACCACCACCACCACCATCCCCATATCCATCATCACTTCTCTCTCCCTCCTCCTCCTCATCACCTCATGCACCCCTCCTCCGTCTCGATGTTGGCTCATCCTCTAACAACAGTGCAGGCTCATCTGGACTTGAAATCTATGGGAAAGGATGTGTAAAGAAGTAATGTGTATACTCCTTTGAATATGCAACCTCTATAATCTCAGGATGATAGTCCTATATCACTGGTTGTAATCCATAATACTCCTGACATGCTACATCATATGATAAAAAAGGTCCCCACTTTGGTATATCATGTCATCTCCATGCATAATGGGCAACTCCCTGGGGCATACCCTATACCCTACCATACTATCATAGCACTCTCCCTAGTAGGAATCTCTCTATGATGAATGGTGTCATCCCGATCAAATATCAAGAACTACACACATAGGGCATCTCTGTATCATTCTCTGGCCACTGCTCGCAGCCTATGTAGGGCCTCCATATCACTGTCTCCAGGTCATCCAGAACCCTCTATCAATACTCTAGTCTATGTAGCTTATGCTAGATAGTTGGACCTGTGTATCCATGAACATAGGGCCTCCTCGCTAGCCTCTATCTCTCTACAACTGGTCTCATGATAGTTATATGCTCCCACACCCATATCTATAACAAGGTAACCCTAACTAATAAATTGGATGCTCTGAGGTAGACTACCTAATGTAGATCATGGTACAAATGAGCGAGCATGTGGGATCCCCATGCATATTGAGTTTGTTGTGTAATCATGCTCTCTAGTGTCTGGCCCCATCCAACTAAGAGTCCCTTAGACCTATGGTCGAGACATAAGAATCCACCAATAATCTAGCTAAAACACATAGAAATGTGGCATATGCATCGGCCATCTCTCACTAGGGAATCTCATAGCCATAGATCCGATCATCCTTGAACACTCTACGTAGTGCGCCTATACCGCCCTACTCGGTGGAATCATATACAACCAAATCTCCAACAATGGGAATCCTCAAAATCTGATAGAAATCTTTTGTTGTGACTATCATTTCACCAGTGGGCAAGTGAAAGGTGTTATGCTCACTATTCCATCTCTCTACCAAAGTGGTAAGGAGCCCCTGTTAATCCTATGTTGGGGCATATCTAACAAGGAAGTCAACTCGCATCATCCAATCACATTTAGATCAGCCTGATCCAAATGTGGAAACAAATCCCAGGTCCTTGAGAATGCTCCCATGACATCAACACTGAAGACAGCTCCTATCATCATAACATATCAAAAATCAGCTATCTTATCAATCAATCAACCATCAATCAGCCTATCAATCTAATCAACTCTGGTGAGACTTTGATCAATTCTCGTGAGCATCTATCATTGATCCTCACCTATCATGAGGTCAATAATCATCATTTTATCATTAAATCTCACCTATTATGAGATCAATCATCATCTACTCTATCATCATCAAACAAAATCAAATTGAAGGCTGGCATGATCAAAAATTGTCAAAATCAAGGAGTTTTTCTAAAATTCATCAATCTAGCCTAGATGTGCTAGAACAGAGCTTCTATGCGCCAAAAACATGGATGTGCTAGAAGGCTTCACCAATGTGCCACAACAGGGTCTCTATGCGCAAAATCACCATATGCGCCATTAAATTTCATCAATGGGGTGGAACAGAGCTTCAATGTGCTAAATCTATGAATGCGGCATCAAATATCATCAATGTGCTAAACCCCTCTCTCAATGCGCTAAATGATGCTATGCACTAGGGAAACAAACCTATGCGCTACTTCATTCATCCTATGTGCTACATCATTAACCTTATGCGCTACAAAATTAACCCTATGCGCTAAACTATTGAATGCGCCAGAACAGTCACCGATGCAGTACATCGGGTTCCCTATGCGCTAAATCACTAAAAGCAAAATCTAAACGTGAAAAAAACAGCGGGAAAACTGAAATGCACAAATCATGAGGAGGTTTTTGGAAATGAATACCGGAGGTCCATACACTGTCGGGCAGTTGTGACATTGCACATGCTTGAATCGATGTGTTTGAATTGGAATCACCATCTTGCTCAAGGTTGCTCAAAATCACTCTCTCTCTCAAATCTTCAAACTTACAAATGCACAAATGAATTCCTTTTCACCTCTTTTTACCTTTTTAAGGGTGATTAAGTGGGATTTTCATGGGAGTGATTTATTTTATTTTTCAAATGGGGTATTAATTCATCAACTAATCAACAAGAGCAGATTTCACTATTATTTTTGGGAGATAAATCATTGAAACGTGCTAAAAATTTCAAAATCGTCAAAATTATTAAAAATTTCAAAACATTCAAAAATTCATTGATTTATCTTCCGAGGGAGCATATATCCATCATCACCTAAAAATCAGTGTCTAGGGCTTATCAAAAATTTTTTGTCAGCATCACCAACAAAAATTTTCTTTGAAGCAATGTGTAAACACATCACTTCAAAGAGGAGCAAAATGTAGACACCTAAAATCAGTCAGGATAATCGATTAATTAAATACTAGTTATTTAATTAATGAACCCTCTTAATTCCTCTACTTATAAATAAATTGGAAAATTTATTTATATAGTTCATCTTCTAATTTCTTCCTATCTAAAATCATTTTCTTCATGATTTAATTAAATAAACAAATCTAACTAATTTATTTTATTTGATTAATCCTCTCTCATTAAATTTCAATTTTTAAATTCAATTTTATCACATTTCTACATAATTCTCTAACCTCCTTCCACCTTATCCTCCACATCACCATGTGTCACATGAATTTAAATATTTCTAATTTCTAAATGGGAATTTCCATCAACAAAATCCTAACAAAATTGGAGACACATGGCTCTTTCCTCCATTTGATGCTCTTCAACACTTGGCAAAGTGCTCTTTTAAAGGGAACCATCTCCATGATTCTCTCTAACCTCTTCATCCTCCATCGTTGATTTCTCTGGATCATAATCTTAACCATTGAATCCTTGCACATCATAATATGCCTTGGAAATCCTATAAATATAGCATCATGCTCCAGCATTTCATATCCCTTCTTTGAGAAAACTTACTCTGCAGGAATTATCTTTGAGCATTTGAGCATTAGAGCATTCAACATTTAGCATAGTAGAAGCATATTAATTTAGAAACATGGCTTAGTTGTTAGTGCATTTCCATTATTATAATAGTTTTACACATCATTTGCATCATAATCTTTAGCTGCATTTCCATTATCATATCACCATCATCATTTACAACATATCATAGAGTTTATCAAATCATGTAGGAACTAGGATTCTTTCATTTTTATAGCATCCATTCTCTAGGTTGTCATTCTAACAATCATAGTGCATACACAAATCTGAGAGCCAACATGATTTAAGGAATCCTTGGAGATAGGAAACAATGGAAAGATTTTAGGGAGTTTACTATATTTCAATTTGATTTGATTTGTGATTTAGATTCCTTAATATAATACGCTTCATTGGTTGTGTGTTGATTATTCACTTTACACATATTCACACGACTAACAAATAGATTTCAAGGGCTCAATCTTCTTGCTCTCTTTGCAATCAGATTAAGGCTACCAGTTAGAAGGTTGGATTATATTGACCATTACCAAGGCCTTCTCAATCATGGGAATCTAATCCCATGGACTTCATAGGTGGTTTTCTCAACACCTAGTTCAAAGACCACTGCATTATTGTTGTTGCCTACTGATTTTCATTGTATGGACTTTCCATGCTGATTTAATAAAGGTACTCATGCCAATTTATCTTGAAGACATGCTTCTTTCAGTGGTTGTCAGGGTTGCATTAAAGAACATTATAATGAGGTGATTGTAGGGATATGGGACTATGCAAATTAAATGAATGATTTTGAGTGCAAGTTAGTGAATGCGGTGAGTATCATATCAAGCATATACACAATGAAAGTGTAATATTGAATAGGTTTGGAAAATAAGTGCTTGTATCAAAGCTAGCCTTGAGAGAAGCATGTACCATTATAATATTGCCACACAAATGATACTAAAGGGGTAGGATTTTGATAGGAATCAATTAGCTCCCTATAAATGTAAGAAAATACGGGTTTTGTTGTGAGATTCATGAGAGATTGAAAGATAGTGAGTTAGACCATCTGAGTTCATTTTCAATATGAGGTCCAAATGCTAGGATAGTTGGTATTAGTTGATAGTTTCATAAAGCCATGCTTAGATTTTGTGCTTAAATAGAGGTTCTTTTATGAGCATTCTACAAACAAGTATTGGAGATAAATACAATTTCAGTGTCCACCATTTAAAGCCTTTTTATTTGAAAAGATCATCATATAAAAAATGACAATGAGGACAGACTTATGCAAAGGATGTTATGACTATGCAAGGTGGAAATCCTCTTAATCAAACTCTGAACAATGCTTCAAAGATAGGTTGTTCTTGTGAAATGACAAGGAGGTGACTTTGCACGTTGATGCCAAATGCAAGCATAATAATTTTTTTCTATAACAGTGATTCAATTGATAGGAAAAGACATGGGTTGATTTATATTACATGACCAAAAGATGACAAAAAATCAACAAATCTTCTCCATCTAAATTCACCTCCAAGATTGTTGCAAGAGAAATTGTTCTGAGAGATGTGAACCATCTCCATCATTTTAAACATGGACAATGTTCTTGTGGAGAATATTGGTGATGCTAAATGAAACAATCTGAAAAATAGGCTTGCACTATAATAATGTGCACTACATCAGATATCCAGTAATAACAACAGGGATTTTTTGTCATATGTTGTAGTTACAAGTGCCCTACTAGACATACATGAAAATGTGGAAGCATAGACAAGGAAAGCAAACTGTTTCAAAAAATGCCTCAAAGAAATGTGATATCATGGAAGGCACCCACTCTCCCACAAAATTGACTTGAAGAGTTTGTGGGTGCCTTCCATGATATCACATTTCTTTGAGGCATTTTTTGAAATAGTTCACTTGCCTTGTCTATGCTTCCATATTTTCATGTATCTCTAGCAAGGCACTCCCACATCACTGCGAAGGCCAGCAACAAACCACGTGATTTTGCAGTGTATTAGGGGTTGTGTAATATTTAGAAAATTAGTTTGTGGGAATGCTAACCAGCTGGTACCCATGCCTAATTCATATGACTTGTACAAGAGATTTCTTCTTGTTGTGCAAGAATTTCAGACCTTACTTGATACCAAGGGCCTTCCTATGATTGTAGGCATTGGAGGACCAAGCGGATCTGGCAAAACAAGTTTGGCTCATAAGATGGAAAGCGTTGTCGGTTGCGAGGTGATTCCCCTTGAGAGTTATTATAAAATAGATCAAATCAAGGATTTTAAGTTTTATGAATTTATCTCCCTTCATTTATCTCTTCTTTTGAAGAATATACAGGATATAAGAGCTTGGTGGACTACTAGTATTCAAAGGACAAAGGATAAAAGGCATCATTACAAAGATTTGTACCAAGATGAAAACCTACAACTCTTCCAAATGTAGTCAAGAAGATAAATGGCAAGATTTTAGAAGGTATAGATGTATTACAAATGCAAACTATGACAATCAAGTTGCTAATGAACTGAAGAGTCATAGTCACTTCATCAAAACACACTTGACCAAATTCTAATGCACTCTTAATGATCAAGATTCTATGAGAATAGTAACATGCATCATGAATGAGACTATAGTCATAAACAAAACCTTTTTGGCTATAGGTAGTGAAGGTATGAAGATGAAAGGATAGTCACCCAAAGGATTGAAATGACAATTTAAAAGCATGAAGATAAGGTAGCTTTCTATGATAAAAATCACAAAGATGACCATGGATCAACATAAGTTTTGTAACATACTATAGACACATAAAATATACATGCACCTAATCCTGATCCTGATCTTACTAACATCAGTTCGTCCTAAATCATCTCCTTTACTAATCAATTTAATTAAATAATCTTTATTTGATTAAACTCATCATATTCCCTCTCTTAATTAAATAAATCAAATTTATCTAATCAAGTCATTCTCCTTTATTAATTAAACAAATCATTTTGTTTAATTAACCCTCATATCCCTCTTTAATTAAATAATTCATCTTATTTGATTAAATCCATAAAATCTTCTTATTAAATTGAATAAATTAAACCTTATTTAATTTAATCTAACATTGTCCCCTTTAGTTAAATAAATCAAATCATTTATTTAATTAAATCTTTCTTCACAATTCTTGATTTAAATTAACTCATAAATTCAAGTCAAAGTTGTCACATCCCCTAATCTCTCATTAAATTAATTAATCTTTGATTGATTTAATCCTAATCTATGTCACATCCTCTAGAGAATGCAACTTGCACAATAAATCAATTAATTTGATTTATTAAATATTCTAATTTCCCTCAACATGGCATAATAGAGAATATTCCCTCAAATTTGAATTCAAATCTAAGTGGACTTAGTCCTTCCAACAAGGCATTTATTTCACCTTACAAGTCTTTTTTCCTTGAGCCAAGTGGCCATAACTCCAGTTTCTTCCCTCTCCAACAAGTCATTTCACTAATTTCAAATTCCACCTAATAACATTTATTGGCACTTTGATCAAAATGTGCACAACCTTCAACCATTCACATCTTGACAAGTGGCACTTGGCCATTGGATGTTGAATGATCCCACATTGCTCAAATCTTGCTCATTCTTCCAATTTGAAATCTATAAATGAGAGACTCTTCCTCTCATTCTTCATGCACAATTTGAATGCAAAATTATTATCTTCACATTAGAGCAACTTCATCCATTTTCTTGAGCATTTTCCATCACCATAACTAGGTTATTGCAAGTTTTATCAAGAAATCATCTTGTTCTTCATCAACAAAGTGGATCAATCTCCATCAAATCATCAAAGCTTACAAAGGAGTTGGGAAAGGGCCAATTTCTACACACAATTTGCACCGATTGCCCCATGGGATTGATAGTTTGTTCATTAAAATAGGATTCATTTACTTTCATTTGTATTGTTCTTCATTTTCTTCCTATGTTAATGTTTCAATCTAATTTCATGGGGAATCCTTGTTGTTGCTTGCATTTCAATCTAATAATGTGCTTGTTTTCCAAGTTTGTGCAGGTCTAGGATTGGGGTTCACATTTTGGTGCTAGAAGGAGGGCGAATCTGAAGGATTTCATCACGTTTTTTTCAAAAATTCTGTGTTTTTTATGTTTTTTATGTAGCTCACAGAAACTACGTCGCTCACAGTCCATTGGTGCCAAATTGCACCGCTACTAGTCCAGCAGTGCTATATTGCACTACTACTAGTCCAATGGTGCTATATTGCACCGCTCCTAAATTCTAAAGTCCGTCGCTAGAGCCTTCCCGCCTAAAAAATTTAAATTTCAAACTCAGTCGTGAGTTTTCCAAATTTCAAACTACGTCGCTTGCCAAATAGCGCTGCAATCGCGGTCACTGTTTTTCTGTAGAGCATCGCTCTCAGTCATCAATGGTGCTATATTACAACACTGGCCTTCTCAAACTATGTCGTGCCCGTGGATTTCGCCACTGGAGTTCGGTAAAAGGCAGATTTCTGATTATTTTTAACATTTTTTGTGATGCAGGAACTTCCCGAGGTCATAACTTTTCACTCAAATGTGGGTTTTGACTAAAAATTTATAGGCAATTTCGTTATGAGGTGGCATGTGGATTCCCAACCGACCTTGAGTCGGTTGGTGGCCATTTCGACACATTTTCGAGGCTTCAAACTTTCATTTGGCCCTCAAAATGCCAATTTAGTGTTTTTTTCTAGATTTTAAAAAATCATTTTTTTTAATAACTTGAAACTCGTGTTTCGAATTTAGGATGTTAGTTGAAAATTCATCCTATCTTAGTTTTAGAAATTTTTTGGGAAAAAACAGGACTCAAAGTTATGCATGCGAAATTAGCAAAAATGAAAAAATCTAACAATTGTTGAAATCTACTTAAAATGGAAATTTTTTGATCAAAAGTGAAGGAAGGAAAACGAAGGCCAAGGGTTATTTATGATTTTATCATCTCATTGTAACAAGTGTTTTTAAACACTTTGGGAGAACTTATAATCCCTTCCTAAGGATTTGACTACCTTTATGCTTTTAGAAACACTAAATTTCTTTTGAGCTCTAAAAAGAACACTACAAAAGTTTTCAAATTTTGCAACAAAGGGTTTAAAATGAACTTTAAGACAAACTCACTAGATTTGGTTTAAGGATTAAAAATTGAACAAGGAAAAACTCATTATTGCTTTGAACGATTTAAAATGAACATGTGTTTTTGTGTCTTGTAATCTTTTTTGCAAAGTAATTTCTTTTAAAAAGGTGTATGCACTTCTCTCGCACTTCACGGCGATCTTGAGAATCAAAAGTATTTTTGGTGACATTAAGTTGCATAAAATATTACCTCCACATTTCAATTTGGGTACCTAAAAAATTGAACCAATCTTGCGAGTGTGAGTGTGGTATATTGCGAGTGTTCTCCCTTTGTTTTTCAATGAAGGTCAATTGAACTATGGGATATGCTTGCTTGCTTTTGTTTATCTTAGTAGGCTTGCCTTGTGGGAAAAATTAATCACCCAAGGGAACGATCCAACCGGGAACACGCTAAAACCAAGTGACTTCCACTTGGGATATAAGTGTGGATATTGGAACAAAGGCCAATATCACGAGGATTATTCTGACGAGAAGGGCAGAAATGGTCTCTCGTCGTACTAGATAGTCCCCCATGAATAGAATGCCTACATTAAAACCCTTGTTTAGCAAAGGCCAAAATACTTAACTATTTTTCGGTGTAAAAGGTCATGTCCTTTGAAGCTGCCCCACATATACATGCAATTTTATTGTAGAGATGAAAAGTATACCATGGGAGATTCATGGGTATTGATGTTTGGTTGACCTGAGAAGCGAGTGCATTGTAAGGGGGAGCCTGTGTGGTCAAGCATCTAATCATTCGTAGTGAATATGCGCAGCTAGATTTATCCAAGTGGGAACCCAACAAATATTGTCTCTTCATCCTAGGATTGTGCATGATCTTGGAAACAAAATAAAACAAAAACACTTTGCTTGGGTCTCAAAACAATTGAAAACAAATGTTCACAAAAGCTTCAAAACTTCAAACCCTTTGGGGGAAACAAATACCCTTGACGAATCCAAGTGCTCTTGCTTTCCCTAGGGATTCCATCCTTAGAGGTTTCTAAGTGCTTGGGTTTAATCAACATTTGTTTTCACTAAAGTTAACAAATAGAAAACTATTGCCTTGATTTTCTCAATTTCCACATAATGGACCTTGTGGGATGAAAAGGAATTGAGACATAGACATTCAATTTGAAAAGCATAATCAAGAAAGTGTTTATGGTAAAAAGAACCAAATCTAAGCAAGATAACAAACAATTGAACCACACATGTGCTTGGTCCCTTTTGAGTCATTTGGTTTTCATGCAAACATTGGTCTTTTGGTTTGAACCACTTTTAGGAAAAAGCATGTTTTTCAATATCTTGGTCTAGTAAGCAAGTCCTCTTAGATTCATCTAGGATCAAGTCAAACACTTCACCCCGTCCAAACATTTATCAAAATCCCATTTCACCAACTTTTGGAACCTTGGAAAACATCACTTATGCTAGACTTTTAGGAAAAATCAACATCACCTTGTTTGGCTTAACACACCTAGCCAAATTATTCTCTTGTGTACAAGTTTACTCTAGGATAACACAACTTCCTAGAATTTACAAGTTCATTATCCAAAATCACCTTGTTTGGCTTAACACACCTAGCCAAATTATCCTCTTATGTACAAGTTTACTCTAGGATAACACAACTTCCTAGAATTTACAAGTTCACTATCCAAAATCATCTTGTTTGACTTAGCACACTTAGTCAAACTATCCTCTCATGTGCGAGTTTACCCTAGGATAACACAACTTCCTAGATTCTACAAGTTCATTATCAATCAATCAAAATCAAAATCAAAAAAAGTCCTAAAGTCTAGCATTGATCCAAAGTTCCTAAAAGTTTAAACACCCATATCATTCACCCCTTTCATCCTTCATCTCATCATTGGTCCTAAACCCCTCAGAGGTCAACAAGGTCAAAACACAAGGGGAACATGGAATATAAACTTGATTCATCCATCATGAGTAATCCAATTCAACCAAACTATCCAAGCCTTATGATGCCATTTGATTTACAAAACTTGCATTTTTACAAACCATACATGGGATCATTATCTCCTCCAAACCTCAATGGTACAACAAAAGTGAGCATGCCCAATCTAAATTTTTGGAACACCTTTCCCTTTGGTAGATTTAAATCAAAGTCAAAACTTACAAATCTATCAACCAAATAATAAGGCATGAGCCTTCCCCCTTTACTGGCCATCAATCAACCGAATTTAGAGTAAAGGTTTTAACTTAATTGTGTTAATTAAGTTACCTTTATTCCTCTCTTAAGATTTCGCTTTAGTTTGCATTAAGTGGTATTTAATAATTATATTAATTATTAAATATTTTCCTATTAGGGTTTCTTTTAGGGTTTGCATGATCTCCTTCTTAAGGATTGATTCATTATATTTTTCATAATTCCTTTTTGTTCTAATAAGATAATTTCTCCATTTTTCAGAGCTTCAAACCCTTGTTTGTTTTCTCCATCCATTATGTTCCTTGTGACAAGTATCCATTTGCATGCAGGTGTTCTTGGAGTTTGAAGTTGGTTTTGACAACTTCTGCATGGTATCAGAGCTTTCTTGTTGCATGCTTGTTCTTGTTTGAATAATTTGGAGCTACAAGGGTTGGATTAGGCATTCACAGTTTTGGGATTTGTTTTTTTTGATTCAGGGAATCACCTAGAATTTCAAAGCATTTTGAGTCCAAACAGACCTTGCCGTTGGATCCGTAGTGGTCCAAAACCCCTAAATCGACTGTTCATTCATCTGTTTTGGACAAAGTTGATTTGAGAGGCAAAAAAATTTACCTGTACGGCCGTCCGTCTACACTCTGGTAAAAAAAAAAATTCACATTTATTTTTCGTCAGAAATTTTTTTAAAAAAAAATTTAAATGTTTTTTTTATTTTTTTTTTAAAATATCAAACAAAAAAAAAGCCTTTTAAAGGCTTGCTCAGGCCAAGGTACAGGGTACCCGTAGCACCTGCATATGCAGGCCTGCATGCCCCTTACGTACGTCGGGTGGCTTTCTGACAACCACTGCTAGCTTTACTGCCAACCGGCAGTCTGACAGTACCGCCGACGGTGGTACACAGGCCACCAATCTTTTTAGGTTTTTTTTTAGAAAAAAAAATCAATATTTTTTTTATGATTTTTTTTTTTTAAAATCAAAGTTTTTTTTAATTGTTTTTTTAAAAAAAAAAATTTTTTTATGTAATAAGCTCAGTTGTGCATATGCGGTGATGGCCATTTAGCTATCAAATTTAGGCTTGGATTTTTGCTGCGATAGTCGTATGACCATCAAATTTAATCCAGTACTAGTTTTTCCCCCTTTGGAGTTGTTTTTTTCCAGAGCTCATAACTTGGGCATACAATATCGTTTTTTGGCAAACAAGATATCGTTGGAAAGCTAGTTCTGTCAAATTTCTAGTGGTGTGGGTCTCATCACTTCATTTTTCTATTGGTGCATTTTACAGCTAGTTGAAGTCAAAGGAGCTGTTTTCAGTCCTGACCTTGTAACTTTTGACCAATTTCTCCGTTTTTCATGCTCTCAGTGGCGTTGGAACCATATTTCAGTGCTCTTCAATTCCATCCATGCAATTTTCCAGATTTCACTCCAGATATATTTATTCATTTTTTTGTGTTTTCACACTCTGGTGAATTACTTGGACATATTAGCTCTTGGGAACTTCTCGTTTGCATGGGTTACTTTGGTTTTTGGCTGTTCTTCATGTATTTCTAGTTTTTTGTCCTTTGAGATCATTTTGAGCATCATTTGTAAGCAATATTCTATGTAAACACACTGAGATAAAGTGCCACACTATTGTACATGTATTTTGGGGATTTTGCACATAAGGATGTGCCCTATTTTGTACTCGCACTGTATTATAAAGTGTCATGGGGGGTTGTGTAGTGCCTTTGTTTTCTCCATCACACCTTTGTCTGGTGAGTGTCCCTTCACAACAATAGTGGATCCATATGATTCTAGCCTCATGCATGTGTGTTTTGTTTTGCACACCACTTTTTCAGTTGCAAGTGCTTTCTTGTGCACTTTCAGATGTTGTATCTTCTCCTTCATGCACTACAAGGTGTTACACACCATTTCAGTGGATCTGTCAGGCTCTCCCAGTTTAGCATTATGGGGGGGTGTTATACTGTTCGTGCTAATGCTTCCTTGGCTTCACCTTGGAAGGAATCTTCCATTCTCAGTTGATCAACGTTTTTTAGACTATTGGTACTTGTGCCATTTATATCTTCGTTCCGAGTGTTTGTTGTTGTTTTCCATCTAATTCGAGTAGTGTTGTTTGGGGCACTCATGCAGATTGTTGTCTTCTTGATCCTGATCATCTTATCTTCAAAGGAGTTTCTTCAGCACCATAGTAGTCATCTTTTGATAGTTGTTTGTAGCTTCTTCTTCTCCAATGATGTTCTTCATGGCTTTCAACATCTCTTTTTGGAGTTGAGCTTTTCCCATGAGGTTTTCTCTATTTCTCCACTTTACAGAGATTTGGTTGTATTTGGGTACCTGATCTAGCCTAGTTGTCAGGACCCATGTTTACTTTCTTGCATTGTAGTTATCTTTGTTTTCTTGCATTTGTTTGTAGTTGCATTGTTGCTCATCTTAAGGGGGGGTGTTAGAGTAAAGGTTTTAACTTAAATGTGTTAATTAAGTTACCTTTATTCCTCTCTTAAGATTTCACTTTAGTTTACATTAAGTAACATTTAATAATTATATTAATTATTAAATGTTTTCCTATTAGGGTTTCTTTTAGGGTTTGCATGATCTCCTTCTTAAGGATTGATCCATTGTATTTTTCATATTTCCTTTTTTTGTTTCAATAAGATAATTTCTCCATTTTTCAGAGCTTCAAACCCTTTTTTGTTTTCTCCATCCATTCTCTTCCTTGTGATAGGTATCCATTTTCATGCAGGTGTTCTTGGAGTCTGAAGTTGGTTTTGACAACTTCTACACTCCAAACCTCAATGGTACAACAAAAGTGAGCATGCCCAATCTAAATTTTGGAACACCTTTCCCTTTGGTAGATATAAATAAAAGTCAAAACTTACAAATCTATCAACCAAACAATCAAGGCATGAGCCTTCCCCCTTTACCAGCCATCAATAAACTGAATCCAAGCAACACCCCCTTCATAAGTCAAAGCATCATATCAAATCCTCCCATTTTTTCATCGATATCGCAACAACAAATGGAAACCATCCAAGCAACCCCAATGGTCAACACAACCACCATCCCTCAAGTGTCTCAAGGACCAAGCATCTCAATCACACCATTCACCACTCAAACCTTGGCAATCAATGCGACAATTTTGTTCATCACAACGGTCAACACCATTCCCAATCCACCGCCACCACTGCCAAAACACAACATAGAAAATTCATTCTCCATCATGTTGCAAGCCGCTCGACAAGCTACATAGCTAGTTGCTCAACAAGTGCAAGCACAATTAGCCACCCAAAAAACACCAGGCTCAGCAAGCGCAAGCACAATACCGAGCACAATTGCAAGCAATCCATCAACAATTATATCAACAAGTCCTGCAAGATTTTTAGGCACAACAACAACTAGCTCCACAGCAAGCCCAACAATAAGCATTGTTGGCACAACAACAGCATGACCAACAACAAGCATTGTTGGCTCAGTAGAAAACACAGGTATTACTCCCTCAGCAAAGCTTGCAACAGATTCCCACCACAATCATTGAAAATGATGATCAAGATCCATTCACCAATGATCATGCTGAAAATGTATCTACATCACCTAATGAGTTAGAGGACATATCTCGAGAATTTATTCCAAAGCATGATCAACATCTTTCACCAAGGTCTAGCAATGATCCTTTCCAAAACATATGGAAATCCTTTAACCTCATGGAGAAACTTCCTATGCCTAATGAAGATATCCAAGAACCCTTTATAAGCAATCCATTCTTTTAAATTGACCCATGTCAAGAACTTGATCCAAAGCATGTCGAAAGCAATTCTGAAATCATTCGAGATCAAGAATTTGTATCTCCAAACTACTACAATGATATAATGGACACCCTCCTATCTATACAAGATGATTACATCCACATAGAACATACTCCTCCATCTACCCATGAGATTTTTTCCTTGGATGGACACGTAGATGATCTTCATTCAGAACAAGATTCCTTTACTCCTGACATTATTACACAAAAAGAGCAAGATATTGATTCCTAGAGTCAAACTCAGTTGTCAACATCAATATCAAATATATCCCAAATTTAGACTGAGGACATCATGTATGACGATATCCAGTATTATCCACTCAAGGGAACATGTTAGACAGAACAGGATATTCCAGAGTTAGCAAAGCAACAAATTGAAATGACATCATCTGCAGTGGTCATTTTTTAGAGAATGCATTCTAAACAAGACATCTCAAAACAAGGAGAATCAAAGAACAAAGATGCTACTACCACCATATTGGGGGCAACTTCATCTCAAGCAAACATCAACATAGGGGGCACGAAGGATCCTTATGATGAAACCAATGCCAATACTACAACCATCCACATCACAAATCTTCATACACCCATCACCCCATCCACGAATTGGGACCAACATCAAAAGGGATACTTGAATCAAAGCATGAAGAACATTATCAAAGAAAAAGAAGCTAAGAAGCATATCAAATAAATCAAATACATAAAATACAAAGAAATATGATCCCTATTAAACTCCCTTAGTCAAAGAAACTATGGGGCAAAATAAAAAAGGGGCAAGTATCCATCAAAGATGTCCACAAAGGAAAAATTAGGCTTCTCAAGAAATGTACAAAGTATATCAAGCAGTTGGTCCTAATTCCATGCACACTTTCGTATCCACACATCATTGCTCATCTTCCCAAGTTTGGAGAGTCAAAGGTTCCAAACCATCAACCAATCCATCCTTTATTCCTAAACACACTCCACCATCCATGCCTCCACACATAATATCCAATTCTCAAATTGACCATGTGTTGGAGATGACCCTTCATCATAAGGATTCAGAAGGCCCTCTATTGTGATGTGCGCACAAAGACAGAGTTAACTCTGGTATCAACAAAGAAGATCAAGGATCGCAAAAGTTGCATTCAAGTGCACGTATCTTGGCCAAGAAAATTCTTCAAGAAGGATATCTATGGCACATTATGAAAGAAGAATCTACATGAATGACATCAGGTGGTTTAGCATGAGCTTGGAATCTTTCAGCCAAAAATACAAAAAAATATAAAAATCAAAAAAAGGATTTAAAAAAAATAGTAAAGAAAAAAATCATCCTCTAGCTAAAACCACTTTGATGGCACTTTGGACAAGTACCATGATGAAAACCTAGAAAATAGGCATCATGTGTAGAATCGAGCATCTACATGCACCAGTTCAGGTGAAAGCATCTCATCCCATCCATAATAAATTCAGCATTCCCTCCATCTTACCCATAATAAATCCATTCATCCATGAACCATTTATCCAATCCATGTTCATATATATCCATCCATAAGCCAAGTTATCTTTATCTTGAAAATTTTTGGTGCACACTTTACACTTACTTATGGTAAACATCTTGGCATGGGTCATTTTCATTGATCCTATCCTACCCAACGTTATCTGAGCCTTGAAGCATTATCCAAATGATCATCCTCTATTTGAACACCTTATTACAAGATCAAACTTGGCATCCTTTGTGTTCTTACCATATCCATCCATCCATCTATCGAAGGATCCACCCATGGAATTCCAAATATTACTAGACACTGGGGGTAGATATTTACATCTTGCTTTGGGAATGAATTTTGATATATATCCTCCAACTTATGTGGTGATTTGAACATTGGCAAACATAAAATCAAATTGTTCAAAGCATTTGTGAGCCAAAAATTCAAATCACTAGCCCATGGAATATTTCGATGAGACGACATTCCTTATCAAGCTTTATCTTTCATCGAACATCAATCCAAACAATCAATATCAGTCACATCTAATGTGTATTTCAATGCTACATCAAATCATTCAAAACAATTTTGTTCCAAAACAAGCTTCAAAATCCTGATCAATCAAATCCAACCAATCCATCATTATCTTGGGATATCCTTCCCAATCCTCATGTTGCTTAACACTATCATTGCATTGTTGTGTATCCTCAACAATGTTATCGTCATCAATCTCAAAATCTTGTGTTGCTTAACACTATCCTTGCATTGTTGTGTATCCTCAACAATGTTATCATCATCAATCCATCAATTTGATCAATCAACCTTAGCTTGGTTTTCAACAAAATCCCAAACATAGTACTGGTATCATCACATATCCATATCCAAATCATCAAAATCATGCGAAAACCCACAAACATCCAAATCATACCAAAATAAAAAATGGCATCATCTTGTCGAACTATGTCATCTCTGAGCTTGAATGTAAGAAAGGTTGATCTTTGATCATCCCTCGAGACACCCTAGGTTAGTCCTTTAGACGTTCATCGCAATGGCAATCTATTTTCCTATCGTTCTTATCATTGAGTCAAATCAATTGTCTTGTCGAACTACGTCATCTCTGAGCTTGAATGTAGGAAAGGTTGATCTTTGATCATCCCCGAGACACCCTAGGTTAGTCCTTAAGGAGCCCATCGCAATATAAATGGAAATCTGTTTGCCTATCTATCTCAACAATAACTGAGTCTTTCATCAACCGAACTACATCATCTCTGAGCTTGAACATAGGCAAGGTTGATCTTTGATCATCCCCCGAGACACCCTAGGTCAGTCCTTAAGGCGTCCGTCGCAATAGAAATGGAAATCTATTTGACTATATATCTCAACAATAACTGAGTCTATCGTCAACCGAACTACATTGTCTTTGAGCTTGAACGTAGGCAAGGTTGATCTTTGATCATCCCCTGAGACATTTTAGGTTAGTCCTTTAGGCGGCTGTCACAATGGCAATCTGTTTGCCCATCTATCTCATCATTGAGTCAAGTCTGTCATTGGTCGAACTACGTGGCCTCTGCGTGTATAACGTAGGCAAGGCTAATCTATGGATCAGATCCCAAGACCCCCAGGATAGGCCTTTAAGTTAGTCTCTTGGTTAAAATCTCAAAAATACCAAAAACATTTGTAAAACATCTCAAAAATTCCAAAAAAAAGCCTCAAAACATTTCAAAAACACCAAAACATCCAAATATTTGAAAAACCCAAAATGGTTCACCTGTCTCATCTCGCTTTCACCCACAATAATCATCATTCATAATAAATTGTCACCGCCTTCATCCTTTGGTGAGTCAATTAGAAGCAATTTTAGCAGGTTTTAAAGTGAACACCCTAATCGTTAGAAGTCTCAAGTCTAGGTCAGTAAGCAAGCAAGCTGATCAACTCAGAGTATCAATAGTTTATCATCCAATCAATCTCATCAAAACCCTGATCACAACATGTCCTAGGATGCATCCTTTCCATGATGGACATCAACATTAGCTATCACCTTAGTTTAGCCTTGGCTAGCGATACGAAGAACATTATCTTATTTCATTACTTTATCTTGGTCTTTTTTGACTTATCTTATTTGGCACTCATTCCAAGGACCTCTTGATGATGCCTAAATAAAATAGGTTTAGAGAGAAAGGAATGGGGAAATGATCATTATCTTTTTGTCTACTGTGCTTGTTGGATATTCTTGTAAAATAACGGTGAATACTTGCTTTGTTAGGTGCATCCTAGCAAGGTTTTTGTATGTCAAGTGTGAACAGGAATACTTATATCTATTTGTTGAGTCAAAGTCCATCGCACTAGGTACAACACCATCCTAGTTCTTAATACCTTGATGCATCGTGCCTACATGTGTTATCAAACATAAAGTAATTGGCCCTTTTAAAATCCTGACTCCTGGTAAAAAAATCATCACCATCATCATTAATAACATAGGCTTGTTGGATCCTCTTCTCATCATTCTTTTCTTCTTATTCTTCTATCTTTACTAACATTTCTATCCAAAATTGGTGTGTTGTATCAAAATATACACAAGGCTACCCATGGTCGATGGTTGTCTATGTATCATCAAAATTGTCTACGTCAAATATCTAATCTTTCTAAAGAATAATCTTTCATCCTCTGAATAGTAGAACCACTCCTCTCACATTTTTTATCGCGATCTCAATCGAAAAATTAGCATTTCTGCTCGATCTCTCGAGGGGGCAATATACTAGTATAATCCTTATTGTTGGGGCAGCAATGGGGCATCCAAAAAAATAGAAAAAAAATTGAATTCTTTGATCACAGTAGTTTATTCTTTGAACCAACGCAACAAGTACATTGCTTCAAAGAGGGGAAAAATGTAGACACGTAAAATATACATGCACCTAATCCTGATCTTACTAACATCAGTTTGTCCTAATCCATCTCCTTTACTAATCAATTTAATTAAATAATCTTTATTTGATTAAATTCATCATATTCCCTCTCTTAATTAAATAAATCAAATTTATCTAATTAAGTCATTCTCCTTTATTAATTAAACAAATCATTTTGTTTAATTAACCCTCATATCCCTCTTTAATTAAATAATTCATCTTATTTGATTAAATCCATAAAGTCTTCTTATTAAATTGAATAAATTAAACCTTATTTAATTTAATCTAACATTGTCCCCTTTAGTTAAATAAATCAAATCATTTATTTAATTAAATCTTTCTTCACAATTCTTGATTTAAATTAACTCATAAATTCAAGTCAAAGTTGTCACATCCCCTAATCTCTCATTAAATTAATTAATCTTTGATTGATTTAATCCTAATCTATGTCACATCCTCTAGAGAATGCAACTTGCACAATAAATCAATTAATTTGATTTATTAAATATTATAATTTCCCTCAACATGGCATAATAGAGAATATTCCCTCAAATTTGATTTCAAACCCAAGTGGACTTAGTCCTTCCAACAAGGCATTTATTTCACCTTACAAGTCTTTTTTCCTTGAGCCAAGTGGCCATAACTCCATTTTATTCCCTCTCCAACAAGTCATTTCACTAATTTCAAATTCCACCTAATAATATTTATTGGCACTTTGATCAAAATGTGCGCAACCTTCAACCATTCACATCTTGACAAGTGGCACTTGGCCATTGGATGTTGAATAATCTCACATTGCTCAAATCCTGCTCATTCTTCCAATTTGAAATTTATAAATGAGATACTCTTCCTCTCATTCTTCATGCACAATTTGAATGCAAAATTATTATCTTCACATTAGAGCAACTTCATCCATTTTGGTGCGGGAGCACCTCAACTCTTGAAACTTGTGACGTGGGACCATGGTAAATGGTTAAGTAATTAAATCTACAATGTTAGTTTCACCTAAAAATTAAATAAGCTAAAGAAGTTGTTACCGATAGGGTAGAGGAACGGTTTGTTAACTACCCTACCCTAGAATCTCTATTAAAACAAGAAGGTGTAACTGAATGAAAAGGAGAGAGACGGAATAGAGAGTGTGAATAGAAGAAAAAGTAACAGGAGAGAGTAACGAGAGAGGAGGAAATCGGGCTCTCTGGCCTAATGTACACTTGTTTTGGCAATGTTAATATATGCTTAGGTTTAGTGAAGTTTTGTTTCCTGTCGGTTGCATTGTTCTATTGCTTTCCTAGTTGTTTGTTTGCAAATTGTTAATGCAGTTGGTTTGGAGGAATGTGTACCAGATGGACTGTTGTTATGGTAATCCTGATTGTGTATGGGTCGAGTTTCTTAATGGCAGTCCCGAATGGAATGGGAGAATCGGTTTTACATATTTAGGTTTGTAGAGAAGTCGTTCTTAATCTTGGTTGAGCTCGATCAATCTATTGGAGCAGTGTTTAAGATAGTCTCGTTCTTTGTCATGGGTGAGCGTGACCTTTGTGTGGAGCAGAGTGGCTGATTCGGCCTTTGAACAATAGTTCGGAAGAGAAGGAACGTTGGTAGATGCAGATTTCAAATAGGACTCCTTTATGACAGTCCCGCAAGCCTTACCTTTCCCTTGGAGCAACCCGCGAACCACAGCATGGTGGAACCTTGACCATCATGTCTAAGTGGTGTATGTGGCTCGACGTAGGACAGAGGAAGGTGGCGAACAATTTCTTGTAAACAAAAGAATGGAGAATATGGAATGGTTATGGAGCAAGAACGCTATGATATGACTGAATGAAGGAAGGGTTCGGAACTGACAGTGGTTTTCTTGCATGGAGAAAATTGGCTAGGTTTGTAGCGATCAATAGCTATCAGGAGTGGCCAGTATGGTGGAAATCTCCATGTATTTGGTGAGAATTATGTGATAAGGCACGATGTTGTAGGAAGTTGAGAGTAGTATGTAGTTGTACCGCATCAGAATGGTATCAGAGCTCAGAAGGTTCTGAGTGTGTAGAAGGCAATCTACACCAGGCAATAGCGTGGGTTCTTGGTTGCACGTTGATCCCTCCAAGTTGTAGTCAGGACGCTATGAAGATCTCAAGCTGGGATCTTCGTATTGTCTCCACCACGATGCAACTGGGTAGAAGGTGCAATGAGAGCAACCACTCAGAGAAGGGTGGGAAGCATCTTCCAGAATTGTGTGTGGGTGAGATGACAGTACGGTTGTGGTGTGAAGCAGCAGCATGAAGAGAGGAGGATAGCAACCAGCATAAACTCCATTGATGGGAGTCATGTAACGGCAACAGAGGAAGCAACAGACACCTTGATTCCACGATGAAGACGCGAAGATTTGAATTGCAGCTATCTCACCTCAGCATTTCCATGGGACTTGGAAATCTGTCAAGTTTGGGAGTATGGTGCGAGAGCACCTCAACTCCTGAAACCTGTGATGTGGGACCATGTTAAATGGTTAAGTAATTAAATCTGCAATGTTAGTTTCACCTAAAAATTAAATAAGCTAAAGAAGTTGTAACCGATCGGGTAGAGGAACGGTTTGTTAACTACCCTACTCTAGAATCTCTATTAAAATAAGGTGTAACTAAATGAAAAGGAGAGAGAGGGAATAGAGAGTGCAAATAGAAGAAAAAGTGACAGGAGAGAGTAACGAGAGAGGAGGAAATCGGGCTCTCTGGCCTAATGTACACTTGTTTTGGCAGTGTTAATATATGCTTACGTTTAGTGAAGTTCTGTTTCTTGTCGGTTGCATTGTTCTATTGCTTTCCTAGTTGTTTGTTTACATATTGTTAATGCAGTTGGTTTGGAGGAATGCGTACCAGATGGACTATGTTATGGTAATCGTGATTGTGTATGGGTCAAGTTTCTTAATGGCAGTCCCAAATGGAATGGGAGAATTGGTTTTACATATTTAGGTTTGTAGAGAAGTCGTTCTTAATCTTGGTTGAGCTCGATCAATCTGTTGGAGCAGTGTTTATGATAGTCCCGTTCTTTGTCATGGGTGAGCGCGACCTTTGCATGGAGCAGAGTGGCTGGTTTGGCCTTTGAACAATAGTTCAGAAGAGAAGGAACGTTGGTAGATGCAGATTTCGAAGAGGACTCCTTTATGACAATCCCGCAAGCCTTACCTTTCCCTTGGAGCAACCCGCGAACCACAGCATGGTGGAAGCTTGACCATCATGTCTGAGTGGCATATGTGGCTCGGCGTAGGATAGAGGAAGGTGGCGAACAATTTCTTGTAAACAAAAGAATGGAGAATATGGAATGGTTATGGAGCAAGAGCGCTGTGATATGACTGAATATGTAACAAAGAATAATTCTTCAAAGGCATCTTAAATGTGGAATCTTGAAAAACCCTATGTGGTAATGGAGTGCAAAGGAATAGATGAACAATCTTGATAGATTGTCTTCATCCTCCATGACTAATCTCCATTACACCTTCTTAATTTACTGAAAATATGCATTTTTCCCTCAGATTGTGATGAGCAAAACAATGAAATGACAAGACCAAAGCAAATATCGAAGGATTTAATCTAAAATCTCATGAAATGCAACTACAACAATTAGTAATGCATCTAAAGATGTACAATATGCTGAATGAAATGGAAATCTAAATATGCTATGATAAATGAGAATAACAAATGCAAGAGAATGCTAAAATGACAAGATAGTCGGGGGGAACAATGAGACCAAAATTGCTGTTTTATAGAAAAGTGCAATTTTTTGTGAACGGTCCAGATTGAGAGTTACAGAATCAACGGTGTGACTCTTCACATGGCTGACCTTTGGAATTCCAAAAGGGAGTGGGTCATGTGTCAGTAAATAATTTAAATTATTTACTAAAAGAGGGAATTAATTGTGACAAAAGGGATCTTTTAAATTAAATATAAGAATTTAATTTAAAGTTTGGGAGAGTGGACCAAATTAAATAAATAAAATTTATTTAATTTAGGAGAGAAAAGGCTAATGAATAATTAGATAATTAAATATAATTATTTAATTATAGTGGAAGGTGGATTAAATAAATAAGAATTTATTTAATTTTAGGAATGAGAAGACTTAATTAGTGACGCATTAAATAAATAATCAAAATTTATTTATTTAATAATCCTGAAGAATAAATAGATATGAATTAATTAAATAATTATGAATTATTTAATTAATAGTTGAACATGAGTCGGAAACATAATTAAAATGTCCCAACCAAGGTTAAAAGAAGAGCTTGTGGGCGTAGGTCATTTTTATGTGTCTACATTTTCCCCTCTTTGTCATAATGCAGCTTGTCGGATTGTGGCAAAGAAAGTAAGTCAAACATATGCCCCAGTGCAAGATAGGATGAGGAAAAATGACGAGGAGGGTTGCGGTATGCCCCCTCGAGAGGAAAGACGGGTTCCAAGAACATGGGTGTGCTCTCGAAATGGATGAGAAGACTAGAATATGGAGAGACAAAGAAATGTTAGTGAGAAAAGATATGGATGATGGTACGGATGCAAATGCCTATATGAAATGCATGTTAGCTCCTAGATCAAATCCTTCAACATTTACCATAGGACTTTAATATTTATTGCTCTTTAATCATCATTGGGAAAATTATTGTAATGGTCAACAAACACCATGATATGACATAAACCAAGGTGTGCAAAGTCATACCATCATGTAAGACAAGCAGTTACAGACAAGGATGATCATGACTCATACTAAGAGCGCAATTGCCCCAGTATTTTTTTCATAACCCACCACAAGCAGAAAAAAGACAAAAAGGACAAACCATGAAACGTTGTTGCTTCTCTAAATCCCATTTCCAGGACATCCTCGAGAAACTAGCAACATGATTGCCAAAAGCATAAAATAAAGCCACCATCATGATACATCGTTGTTTCTCTAAATCCCATAGTCAGGACATCGCTAAGAAACTAGTAACATGAGTGTCAAAAGATGAGACAAATGTCATGAGACATCGCTATTTCTCTAAATCTTGTTGTCAGGATCTCGCTGAAAAACTAGTAACATGAGAAAAAAGCGAAAGACAAGTGGGCCAAGTGTTTTCCAAGATTAAGGTTGCCAACTGTCAAGCGATATCAAATTCAGGAAGGACACATCCTGAATGACATTGATATCTAGGAGATCAATTCTCAGAGTTAGGAGAATCCATCAAAATGCCAAATGATGAGGACAATGCTTAGGAAGGACACATCCAAAAGCATAAAGAAATGATGAGAGTTGCTCTTCAGAAGGACACATCTGAAGAAGAACCCAAAATTTTTCCAGGTTAAATTGCCTTGATAGAATTTGATTACATGCCATTGCTGACATGCTGAAATTGACCGAGATTGCTGATGAAACGGACTGCTGATAGATTGCTTGCTCTAGATTGATGCAAGATTTTCTTGATTTGAAGATAACTTGACGTGTGTGAGAGTGTTGTGCCATGAACCCTAATGGACTAACCTAGTGCGGCCTCGGGGGCTCCTCGATTGATCTGCCTTGCCTACGTTGTATACGCAGAGACCTCATAGTTCGACACGACCAAAAGACTTTGTCCAAAGGACAGAAGTTTGAAAAATCATGATTCCATTTTGACAAACCAAAAGACTAACCTAAATGTCTCGAGGATTCAAAGATGAATCTTGCCTATGTAGCAAATGCGCAGAGATAATGTAGTTCGGACAAGGACAAAAGACTGAAATGAAATCATCGATTGAATGATCAGATTGACTCTATTTTTGGGATTTTTAACATTGATTTGGATGTTTTTGGATTTTGACAGGACTTTTTGCATATTTTTAGGATTTTTTTAGGACTTTTTCAGATTTTTAGGACTTTTTTCAGGACTTTTTCAAATTTTTAGTATTTTTTCAGGACTTTTGAAGAATGTGGGATCATGCACGGTACCCACTGAAGTTGCACAATAAAGGTCTTGCCCCCAGATAGGGCAGGGAATATTTGAATTCAATGATATGGAGCTAGGCAGACAAAGACTAGGATATGTAAGGGATAATGATGTCAACCAAATGCTAACCCTGGCCGGAATCGACAGGACGTTAGGACGGATGTTATCAATGCATTAGGCTTTTGCGATAAAGGTCAATTTGAGTAACAGTAGATGGTGAAGCAACGATCGACTACGCATGGTGCCTGTTTGCTAGGTTTTCACCATGGTACCTATCCAAAGCACCTGTTTGCCAGGTTTTCACTATTGGATGAATTCATTTCTTTTTACTGTTTTTGCCATTTTTTTTATTTTTTTATTTTTTTAGCCCAGCTCTCTGATGCTATGTGTAGAAATTTCTCAGATGTAAGTTGTTGATGGGTTCTATTAGTTGTTCTCCATCAGGTGTGACCAACTGATAAGCTCCAGAACCAAATGCAGTAGTAATGATATAAGGGCCAAGCCAATTAGCCTCAAACTTTCCTGGCTTTTCACGGTCTGCCTAATTTCTGGGGTTCTGCATGAGAACCAAGTCACCAATTTCAAACTTTCTCACCATGACTCTTTTGTTATAACTTTTACAAAGATGGTTTTGATATGCCTGCAGATGATTTAAGGCATTTTTTCATCTTTCTTGTAGCATTTCCAGTTCATATAGGCGAGTATGTTTGTACTCTTCATCATCAATCATTCCTTTCAAAGAGACTCGGAGAGAAGGAATTTCAACCTCGATGGGTAATATGGCCTTAGATCCATAACCAGGGAAAATGGAGTGGCTCCCGTGGGGGTGCGGATACTGGTATGATAGGCCCATAAAGCAGGATTAAGTTGTAGGTGCCAATCTCGGGCGTCATTGACTGTCTTCTTCAATATGCGAAGGATTGTTTTATTGGACACCTCAGCTTGGTCGTTACCTTGTGGGTAGTATGGAGTGGAAAAATGGTGTTGAATGTGAAATCGCTCACAGAGTTCACAAACATCCTAATTTTTAAATGGACTGTCGTTATCTGTGATGATGGATTATGGGACACCATACCGGCAAATGATGTAATTTAGGATAAACTTGGATATTTGTTTGTCGGTGATGTATGTGAGAGGGACGGCTTCAATCCACTTAGTAAAATACTCAGTGGCGATGATAATGAATTTATGGCCATTAGAAGAAGATGGATGGATCTTACCCATGAGGTCGATTCCCCATTGTGCAAAAGGCAATGGAGAAGTGATTGGTCTCAATTCCTGTGCAGGTGCATGAATCAGGTCACTATGTACCTGGCATTTTTGACATGTTCTAACAAACTGAAGAGCATCTTTTTCCAATGTCGACCAATAGTACCCAAGTCTGGTGACTTTCCTAGCTAAGGTCGGACCACTCGAATGAGATCAACATATACCTTCATGTACTTCTCATAAGGTTGTTTGGGCTTCATCAGTGTTGAGACAGCGAAGAAGGGTGTTGTCAAAGCCACAGCGGTATAAGGTATCACTGATGATGGTATGTCTAGCTGCTTTTTGAATAAAGGATTTTCGTTGGTTGTTGGACAAGTTGGGTGGGAGGGTTTGGGATTTAAGATAGTCATATATGTCCTGATACCAAGGCGAACTGGGACCAACAATCTCGCACACCATTTCTGATTCTGGAATATCATATGCAAGCATCAAAAGTTGTTCCACTAAGAATTCAAATTGTGACACATTCTGAGGGATGTCTAGGAGAGATCCAATGGTAGCCATTGCATCAGCTGCTTTATTCTGTGTTCGTGGGATTTGTTCAAATGCAATCATTTTGAAATACCTTTGGAAACTATCCACCATTCTTTTATAGGGAAGCAATTTCTCATCTTTTGTGTCATAGTCATCATTCACTTGATTGATAACCAACTGAGAATCTTCGAATACGAGCAATGTCTGGATTTTCCATTTTATTGCTATCTTGAGACCTATGACCAATGCCTCGTATTCCGCAATATTATTTGTACAAGGGAAAGCAATCCGAAATGATTTAGGAATTGAATTCCCTTGTGGTGTGATAAATAATATGCCAGCTCCAGAGCCATGACCAGTGTGGGACCCATCAAAGTATAGTTTCCATGGTAGAATTGGTTCTACGTGAAAAATGGACTCATCAGGAAAATCCGTTATCAATGGATGAGTTGCTTGCATTGGTACCTCTGCCAGTTGATCTGCTATTACTTGACCTTTTATTGCTTTTCACTCCACATATCGTATGTCATACTCGCTTAATATCATGACCCATTTCGCCAAACAACCTGTCAATGCTGCTCGACTCAAGAGATATTTTAATAGATCAATTTTTGCTACTAAATGTGTTTTATGACTCAACATATAGTGTCTTAGTTTCTGCGCCGCAAAGACAATTGTGAGGCATGCCCTTTCAATGGTTGTGTAGTTGAGCTCATATCCAATTAGTGTGTGACTGATGTAATATATGGCTCTTTCTTTCTCTTCATAGTCATTTTGCGCCAATAATGCCCCTAGTGCATTTGTCATTGCGGAGACATACATAATCAATGGTTTACCCTCAAGAGGCGGCATTAACACTAGTGGTGTCAATAGATATTCTTTAATTTGGTCAAAGGCTATGTTGCACTTATCTGTCCATACAAAAGGATTGCTTTTTCATACCAAATATTGGAATGGTTGACATTTGTCTACTAATTGTGCAATGAAGGGGCGAATAGACTGCAATCTGCCCTAAAGAGATCGCAACTCATTGATTCCCTTCGATGGAGGCATGTCCAAAATTGCTTTTACTTTTGCCAAGTCAACCTCAATGCCTCGTCTTGAAACTATGTATCCCAATAGCTTACCTGAAGTGACTCCAAAGACACATTTCTTTGGGTTCAATCTAACCTTGTAATCTTCAAGCTGTCAGAAAATTTTGTCCAAGACTTTTAGATGTTCTTTTCTTGTCAAAGATTTTTCCAATAAGTCATCCACATAATCTTCCATTAGAATGTGCATCATGACATGGAAGATTGTTGTCATAGCCCTCTGATATGTAGCGCCTACATTCTTTAGGCCAAAAGGCATGACGTTCCAACAGTACGTTCCCCATGGGCAGGTGAATGTCATTTTACGCTAATCTTCCATTGCAATTCTGATTTGGTTATATCTCGAGAAACCATCCATGAGGGAAAGCATCTCATACCCTGTTGTGAGATCAACGATCATGTCTATGTTGGGTAGGGGGAAGTCATCCTTTGGGAAAGCCTTGTTCAGATCCCTAAAATCCGTGTAGATGCGGATTTGTCCATTTGGTCTTGTAACAGGAACAATATTGGATATCCAATCAGCATAGTCTATTGACCTTATGAATTCAGCATCCAGTAATTTCTATAGTTCATCCTTGACAAGAAGTGCTATCTGTGGGTGCATTTTGCAAAAATTTTGTTTGAGTAGCTTGATTCTTGGGATGAGAGGAAGATGATGTAGAACCAATTCTAGATCAAGCCCTGGCATGTCAGCATATGACCATGTGAAGTTAACTTTCCTATCTGTGAAAAATTGTGTGAATTCAGGTTTTTCTTCGTCTGTCAATGATGCGGCTAGGAGAATCATTTTGGGATTCTCTGGTGTGGCTATGTTACGGGGAGAAAGTCCAATCCTCCATCCTTAGGTGCCTCAGAGAGGTTTTCACCTTCGGATACGTCCTTTATTTTTACTATTTTATCGTCAGAAGGTGCCTTGTAGTTTTCACCTAAAGACATTTCTTTTTCTTTTTTATGCTTTGTATTTTTGTGACTAGAGGGTTGTACAGTCTCTCTAAAGTAAGCTGGACAATCTAGATCAATGGAGAACCCTGCCTTGTGATCACCCCATGGAATAGCTTCATGTAGCCCCATGAATTCTGCAATTGCTTCGTCATTCTGAAAAATGTCCATTCTTGGTGGATCTTGTTGGTCCCAGTCGATCAGTTGTGGGTACATAAGATGGATCCCATCGTCAGTGTTGGTGAAAGATGGGGAAGATGCGGAAAGTGTGCAAATTGATGCCTCAAGTGAAAAGGAAAAGTTGTCAATTTCAACTTCTATGTCCGATACAATGGATGGTCCATACTCTGAGTCAGATTAATCGAATTCAAAATCATAATATGGCATAAAATCATCATGACTGGTGGTGGGCATTTTAGAGGTATGAATAGTGGGCTCAGGTAGGTTAGGTTCATGGGTGGTCTCAGGAATGGGGTGGGATGATTCAGGTATTGTCGACGACACCTTGTGTTCTTCTGGGTTCCAAGGAATGCGTACCCATTCCTTATTTTTAGAATGTTGGTCAATAGGGTGAAAGTTATATTTCTGGTTGAATTGTTCTTCAAAGGAAAGTTGGCTAGGTTATAGGAATAGTTCATCAATGTCATAGTCACTAATAGTTTTGTCAAATCCCCATTCCCATTCGTTTGAGTCAGTTTCGGTAAGGGATTCTTCGCATGGCTCAACACTTTCTGTAGCCTTTACAACCTTACTTGAAAGTTCAAGGGTACGTTGATCGTCAGTTCTGAATGTGTCAAACCCTAGCCCTATATTCTTTGGTCTTGCAGTGATGGTAATTGGTTCCCTTCTGCCATGTATGTTCTTTCCAAGGCCACTTGTGTCGTCAAACTCTACGGATTTGCATATATCATAACCTTTGCCATAGAGATGTAATGGTAGTGGAGATACCTCTATTGGGTCTTTGTAGATCCAGTTATCCATGTCAATAATGACTTCATTACCCAGGTTGCCCCATCATGTAAAAATATTTTTCGGTGGAACCTTGAAAGTTGTTTTGGGCTCTACTGCAAAACATGGTCTACCATAGACCTTAGGTGGCTTTGGTATTGTGGTTATGCAGTAAGTTGTATTCAATTTGAACTCTCCACAACCAAGGTCCTGGATCTGAAAAATCTTTACTTGGGATAGAGGCCGATGAAGATGGTGTGGTAGATGTTAATGGAATGGATGATTTTGTGAGTGTGGATGAATCAATGTATTTGGATGAAGTGGAAGTGGAGGCCTCTTGATTGATAGGTACTTGATGCTCAGCGGTGGCTCGCAAATTTGTGCAGTATTGAAAAGGATCGGGATCTCCTAGGATAGTAATCTCAGTACCATCAAAAGGGAATTTTAGGCATTGGTGGTATGTAGATGGAATGGCCTTTAAAGCATGAATCCAAGGTTGACCAAGTAAGATGTTGTAGTGTATATCACAATCCAGGACCTGGTATGTCATGTCTATGATAACTGGTCCTACCCGAAGTGGAATTGTAATGACTCCTTTAGAAGCATGTTCTTCATCATCGTAGGCCTTGATGACAATGCTCTTGCTAGCATCTACACATGCATTAGAGAAACCAAGAGCTTTAACCAATTTTAGAGAGCAGATATTCAATCCTGCTCCGCCATCTATTAGAACTTGTCTAACCCTGTGATTGTGGACAAAAACTTCAATGTGGAGGGCATCATTGTGTAATGGTTTGGGTGAAGAATAGTCGTTGTCTGAAAAGGTGATGTGATGGGGCAAATTTAGATATCTGACCATAGTCTCAAAGTGGTTGACATCAATATTGGTTGGGACGGACGACTCTTGCAAAACTTTGTCTAAGATAGCCTTATGTGTGGGTGAGATACAGAGCAACTCAAGGATGGATATTTGAGCAGGTGTCTTATTCAATTGCTCAATAAGGTTGAACTCTAGCTTAGGGGTTAACTGTTTTGCAGACGGACCAGGTATGGTGATTTTTGGTTGACGTGGAGAAGGACCTAGAATGGTGATCTTGCCTTTGCGGGTGGTGACATTGCATTCTGGGACTTTTTTAATGGTGATGGTATTAACATTCATATCTTCATCAGCAGTGCAAAGATTGTTAACATCGGGGTAACCGTATGTAAAACAGGTGCTATTGTAGGCTGGACGAATGTTGTTGGCTTGATTGTTTGTATGTTGAGTACTAGACGAGGATGCTTTACCATGGTCCTGTAGTGGGTTCTTGTGTATGGTATGATCTGCATTAGATGTGAAGGATTACCCACCCATCTCGATGGTGTGGTTCTCAATGAGGTCTTGCACCAGATTTTGCAATTGATGATAAGAGGATGTTTTGTGCCTTTTGACATGGTGGAAATCACAAACTACATTATCATCCCACCATGATGGTTTGAATTGACCAGGATCATATGGTTTGGGGTCTTCTAATGTGATGACACCATTTTGAAGGAGTTTCTTTAAGACAATTTCAATAGGTTCACCCAAAGGAGTGTATGTACGCCTTTGGATTTGCCGAGGTTGATGAAATTGCCTTTGATTAGTTTGGGTAAAATTGCTTTGGATAGCATTTGCAGTTGGTGTTGGTGTGGTGACAGGTGCATTTTGATTTTGTACTCCTTTGATTGTGAGCACATGACCTATTGCATTTACAATTTTGGCATCAACTACACCGTCGTTTGTGATATGCTTGTTCTTGACCTAGTATTTGTTTTTGTGATTTGAGCTACTTGGGTTATTATTGGTGGTGGTGTTGATGGTTTTGCCACCATATTTCAGTTTTCCTTTGTCAATCAAGGCTTTTTCGAGTTGGACACCCTTTTCAACAAGGTCAAAAAAAGTGGTGCAACAATGAACTTGTAATCCATACCTTAGTGGTCCAAGGAGAGTTTGCACAAACATGGTTACTTTCTCCTTTTTAGGTATTTCTACCGGACATCTGCTTGCTAAGGTTCTCCATCTTTGAAAGAAAGGAATGAAAGTCTCTCCTGCATCCTCTTGGGTAAGTCTGCATAAGGAGGCAATTTCAATGTTTGTGTCAATGTTGTAGGCATAGTTCTCTAAAAATTTATTTGCCAATTCGTCCCATGTTTTGATTCCCTTAGGCAAGAGTGAGAACCATTCTAGTGCATGACCTGAGAGACTTCTTGAAAAGAGTCTCATGAGATAGGTTTGTTCATAAGAAATCTCCATGCAACTAGTGGTGAATTCTCTTATGTGTTCGATTGGACTTTTTTTTCCTTTGTATTTGGGAAAATGAGGTACCACATATCCTTGAGGAAAGGGTGGCATATACAAGGTTGTGTCAAATGGATAAGGACACAAGTCATAGGACATGTAAGATTTTTTGTTGGATTGTTGCAAGGTCTCTACTTGCGTTTGAAGAGCAGCCAGTTTGTGTGTGAGTGACTACACAATGGGGTTGTTGGTAGCATCACACATGCTGGTGATAGGGGCAACATGACTCCCTTGTTGTGGCGATGAGATGTATTGATTCGAGATTGGTTGCTGGTGAGAAAATTGAGTATTTTGAGGAGGTGGTTGTTGGAAGGAAATGTTTTGATGAGGTGTTTGTTGGAATTGAGTGTTTTGAGGTGGTTGTTGGAATTGAGTGTTTTGATGAGGGATGTGCTGCTATGTATGGACTTGAGTAGCATATGTGGGGATTTGAGATCCTGCCATGTTGGATGGAATTTGTGGGCCTTGTTGATGTTGAGTCTGTTGATGTCCAAATGGAGTAAGAGATTGGGTGCCTTGATTGCCTTGACCAAATGAGGCATTTGGGCCTTGATTGGTGTTTTGTCCCAAAGGAATGTTGGTATTAACCTACGAATAATGAGGTTGGGATCCTTGGGTGGGAACTCTCTGTTTATATCTCCCAACAGGATGTGATGAGGTAGTTTCCATAGTATTTGAGAGACCCAATAAGAGGTTTGTTGATGGACCCATGGTATTGAATGAAGTTCCAAAAATATTTGAAGTAGTTGCCCCCATTGTTGACCCAAATGTTTGTGAAGGGGTAGTGGTTGCTTGTTGGGGGATGGACTGAGATGTGGTGTTGATTTGGGTATATGGTCCTCCAATGAATGTTGTGTTGGTTGTGGTGGCTGCATTAGTTGTGGTAGCAACATTGGTTGTAGTAGCAGCATTGGGTGTGGTAGTAGCTTGACCAAGGGAGGTAGTATTGATGGTGTTGATGATGTTTTGTGAAGAGGTTCCCATGGACAGATTGTGTGATTGATTTGGAGATGTTGCTCTAATGGTGTTGAGGTCAAATCCTTTTGGTAACCTAGCCCCTTGGTCAAGGAGCATGGCTAAATATCTAGATGGGTCATGTAGGACTAATTCATCCACAAAAGAGGCCACTTTCAGGTTTTGAGCAGCAGCTTGTAAAATTTCCCCTTTTTGATCTTTGTGGATAAATTTCTCAAAGAGATTTTGTGGAATGGATGTCTCATTGAAAGAATTGATCACTGAATTTTCCATGTCATTAGAAAGATCACTCATGTTGTTAGGGAAAGAATTCGTGTTATCGGTGAAATTGGGAATATTGATGTTTTCACCAAAAATATCCATGAGTTTCTTCCTTTTTTGTAATCTAGTTTCAACCATAAAAAGTTTTGCTCAACTTTGGGATGATGATGGATGATGACCTAAAATGTAACACTATTTTTTTGGGTTTTTTGAGAATAAGGAATGCTATGGAATGCAAATGAGATTTTTTGAAAGGTTTGGTGGATGCAAAAATGATATGCAAACTAAAATGGAGCCTAAGACACACTCACTATTGAGAAATCTAAGGAGATGACTACTTGACCAACAAAGTGCTTGCAATGTTTCAGGTTTGGAAAATCAAAGGACCAAGGTAGGACTTTAAAGAGGACAAAGTGAAGTTTCCACACTAGACTGTTGAGTGGGAAACAATTCACAAAATTTTTTACTAAGTGACTAAGGGTGATGGGGTCCAATGACAACCTACTTTTGAAGACAAAGTCTTGACAATAGCTGGTAAGGAGTGTACTCCTAAAATCTGCAAAATGAGTGACTAAGGAGATGATAAAGCTAACAATGCAACTAGCCAAATGCAATTGGAAACCTATGATGATTCTAAAAATGATGTGTAATGAGGGAAGTTGAGCAACTCAGTATCTGGTTTGGCAGAAACAAAAAGGATGGACTTGATGGAATTCTGGAAAAGAAAAATTTTGACAGTGAGCAGAATGTTTTCAAAAATCTGGCAAATGTGGCTTGATAGAGCAAATGCAGCTCGATAGAGCAAATGCGGCTCGACAGAGCAAATGTGGCTTGACAGAGAAAATACGGCATAACAGAGCAAATGCGGCTCAAAATAGCAGATGCGTTGTAGAAATTGATTGTGGCAATTTTTTTCACAGACAGGGAAATGCGGTTCAACAGGGCGCATGCAGTTTAATAGAGCAAATGCGGCTCACAAGAGTCAATACGGCTCAGCAGAGCAGATGCGGCTCAACATAGAAGACGCAACTCTGTAATTCTCAAATGCAGTTTAAAAGATCAAATGCGGTTCAGAAGACCAATTGCATCGCATGAATTAAATCTTTGAAAAACAGAAGGTTGTTTGATAGATTTGCCAATTTTTTATCCAGATTTGTTTGATGTTTATCTTGTTTGAAAACAAATAACAAGCACATAGAATCTAAATTACTTCAAATAGACTCACTCTTATCTTGAAAGTCAAAAGGTCAGGGTGCCCGTGTTTTTGTCTTTTCCAGGTGCATACTCAAAGTGACAGAAGTGGATACCGAATCCCTTGAGCAAACAATCCATGGTGATTATATGGTGAGTGTCTTGGGGGCATATTCTTCCCTCCCCTTACACTGTGATTGAAACAATGTTTGGTTACTGACACGGCTGGCCTCTACACTAGGTTCTTAGTAAGTCTTTCCATTTGGTGTGACAATAGATAAACTCCCTCGAGAGACCTCCCAACCTTTAGAACAAAGGCTTTGGGGATGGTTATCCTGTCTACTGCCATCAAGTTGGATTTTCATCAACAACTTGCTTTTGATTATAGTGGGTTGGAAACCTTGGCTTTAGGTGTTCCCACTTAGGTCGTTCTCGTAGGGTCAGTACTTTTTCCCACTATGGTAGGCCTGCTAAAGGTTGTAATAAAGCATGAAAGAAAATGAGTAAGTCTGGTTTTTTGATCACCCAGTAAAGGGGAGAGCATATACCTATTACCCAATCAAGCCCAGTAGACAAATGTTCAGTTTTAAACCCAAATGAAAAATTTGTTACTCTAAGTGAAGATATTGCTTCACAATAGTCATGGGGTTCATTTTAACCAAACAAAAGTAAAACAAAGTGCCTATCCTAGGATTGATAGATTTCCAATTAAATGACTACCCTAGGGTTGGTTCATTTTAAGTCCATCAAAATGAAAAACTGGTCGCGGATGCATCGGATCCAGATTACAATTTAAAAACAGAAAATGAAATTTTACCAGTCAAATGCGGCACGCTCTGGCAGATGCGGCTTGGGATGTCAAATGTGGCTTTTGGTCTATCAAATGCGACTCGGCTCTGCGGATGTGGTGTTTGGGGAAGCAGATGCAGCTCGATAGGTCACTTGCGTCGCAGAAAATATCAGATGCATCATTCGGAGAGCAAACTGCTGGTTTCATTGACAGATGCGGCGTTTAGTGTTTCGAATGCAGCTCGATTATTTAGATGCGTCGTTTCATCTCTCACATGTGGCTCGATAGGTCACTTGCATCATTTGATCTGGCAGATGCGGTTTGATTTGGCAGATGCGTCGTTTCATCTGGCAAATGCAGTGATCTGTATACCTGCAACCTGCGAAAAAAAAGTGTCACGACTTGCAAAAAAAACGTGACGAAAAATCCATACTATGCTTAAAAAAACGTGTTAATCAAAAGTCAGGTTCACCAATGTAACAAAGGATAATTCTTCAAAGGCATCTTAAATGTGGAATCTTGAAAAACCCTATGTGGTAATGGAGTACAAAGGAATAGATGAACAATCTTGATAGATTTTCTTCATCCTCCATGACTAATCTCCATTACACCTTCTTAATTTACTGAAAATATGCATTTTGCCCTCAGATTGTGATGAGCAAGACAATGAAATGACAAGACCAAAGCAAATATCGAAGGATTTAATCTAAAATCTCATGAAATGCAACTACAACAATTAGTAATGCATCTAAAGATGTACAATATGCTGAATGAAATGGAAATCTAAATATGCTATGATAAATGAGAATAAAAAATGCAAGAGAATGCTAAAATGACAAGATAGCTGGGAGGGAACAATGAGACCAAAATTGCTCTTTTATAGAAAAGTGCAATTTTCTGTGAACTGTCCAGATTGAGAGTTACAGAATCAACAGTGTGACTCTTCACATGGCCGACCTTTGGAATTCCAAAAGGGAGTGGGTCATGTGTTAGTAAGTAATTTAAATTATTTACTAAAAGAGGGAATTAATTGTGACAAAAGGGATCTTTTAAATTAAATATAAGAATTTAATTTAAAGTTTGGGAGAGTGGACCAAATTAAATAAATAAAATTTATTCAATTTAGGAGAGAAAAGGCTAATGAATAATTAGATAATTAAATATAATTATTTAATTATAGTGGAAGGTGGATTAAATAAATAAGAATTTATTTAATTTTAGGAATGAGAAGACTTAATTAGTGACGCATTAAATAAATAATCAAAATTTATTTATTTAATAATCCTGAAGAATAAATAGATATGAATTAATTAAATAATTATGAATTATTTAATTAATAGTTGAACATGAGTCGGAAACATAATTAAAATGTCCCAACCAAGGTTAAAAGAAGAGCTTGCGGTGTAGGTCATTTTTATGTGTCTACAGAATGAAGGAAGGGTTCGGAACTGACAGTGGTTTTCTTGCATGGAGGAAATTGGCTAGGTCTGTAGTGATCAGTAGCTATCAGGAGCGGCCAATATGGTGGAAATCTCCATGTATTTGGTGAGAATTATGTGATAAGGCACGATGTTGTAGGAAGTTGAGAGTAGTATGTAGTTGTATTGCATCACATTTTCTTGATCATTTTCCATCACCATAGCTAGGTTATTGTAGGTTTTATCAAGAAATCATCTTGTTCTTCATCAACAAAGTGGATCAATCTCCATCAAAACGTCAAAGCTTACAAAAGAGTTGGGAAAGGGCCAATTTCTACACATAATTGGCACCAATTCCCCCATGTGATTGATAGTTTGTTCATTAAAATAGGATTCATTTACTTTCATTTGTATTGTTCTTCATTTTCTTCCTATGTTAATGTTTCAATCTAATTTCATGGGGAATCCTTGTTGTTGCTTGCATTTCAATCTAATAATGTGCTTGTTTGCCATGTTTGTGCAAGTCTAGGATTGGGGTCCACACATACCATCCCTTAATGAAGTAAAAAAAATTAAATTTATACCTTACGAGTAAATAAACTAGGTAACAAGCCATTGCAATAAAAAAAATATTTTCTTTATTGAGAATATACGAACAAAGATGCATTACATAATACAAGATGGATTTCCATTTCATCATAATAAATCATAAGTTACATCAATACATGAATGCATACATTTACAAACATAGCTCAAATAGCTTTAGAATAAATAGTTGTAAGATGTTCTAGGATCCTTCCTTTCAAATCTTGGTTCTTTTGTTGCCTGTTGTGGAGGAGAAGCATCACTCAAATGTTTTTCTGCCAACCACAGACTCTTAATGTGGTCCCCCACACATCTATCATTTGTTAGATGGCCCTTCCCTTTGACGAAGAGATTGGTAGAGTAACTGATAACGATAACCAACTGTGCATAGTGTTGTGTCCTACATAACTAGAACTTGTAATCGCACAATCTTGAACTAGCATGTAATACTGGATCATGGTAAACTGATAGTGTAGTCTTGGTAGTCACACAATCCATAGTGGAGTCTCAGAAATTTACACTACTTTGGCCAAAGTGTTACATTTTGTATTCCTACTTAGAGTCGTCTATCACATACACCACTAAGGGCTGATTTGACTTAGGGCTATCTTAAACTACACATAGGTATTTCCTTCAATGGATATTCTATCACCCCAGATTAACCAATCACCATTTTAATCTACTTGGAATAAGCCTACTTAACAAGTACACAAGCTCCCTCCCATAGTGGATTAACTATCCTAGGAGTAAACACAAGCTTTCCTAGTTAAATCAATAACTTAGCTAAGTGTTTCACAAGCACCTCTTGTGTTCAATCAAGCCTAGTATATAATATCTATGACATACACCATACTCCTATTATGCAGTACTTACAAGAACAACATGAAAACAACATAAAAGCTTCAATTTCCTTTTCAAAGACACTCTAATATATTTAATGCACACTGGAAAAGATATTTCAAGAAATCATGGAAAATATATCATTTCAAATTAAATAACAAAGAAGAGGAGATCCACATGCCTGTTATCACTTATCCAATTAGAAGACAGTAATGCAACCCTCTCCAATAATAGTTAGCTTGATAATCATCTTCTCAAGAATGTCACAAATAACTCTATCTCACAAGTTGATAGCTTACTTCTCTCAAATAGCAATGTTTCCTCTCAGCACAATAGAACACTCACTCTTTCTCACTCACAATATAAAACAAGTATGGCTGCAAATAACATAGAAATAAGGAATTGCAAAAGATGTGTAATCTCTTGGAAAAGAATGCATCCTTACTACTGAAATGAAAGCTATTTATAGAGCAGCCTAGCAACCTCATGGCCTACAGTTTAGGCATGTAAATGGACAACAAGGTCCATGCAAAGCAACACATGAAACTCAACAAAAATGTGGTGACTTCCTAAGCTCATACTCAACAAATCTACCTACAGGTCGACTTGCAATATTGATAGCAATTACAAGACTTATTCAATCTACATATGCTCAATTGGAATTGTCACAAAGAATAGACATCTACAGCAACTTGGTTTTCGAGGTGGCGCCAAATCCATCCCTCTTTCCTTCTTGTTTGGAACGGTTTGACTACCCATAGAAATAGTCAACTACCATTTCTCAACAACAAACATCCATCGATTTGTATAGAGGATGAGTTGACCAAAGGATTTAAAACAATTGATGAAGTCAAGGTTGATCTTACCAAAGGTGTCGACCAAGTCAGTGCTTTAATATCGATAGCAATATCAAATTCAATACAATGTCTTATATCATGTGACATTCAGAGTGATAATCAGTTTTACAAACAGTCATAAGCAATTTCATATGGCTTCAAAGAACATAGTCATATCTACTATTATCGACCTCTAATATTATAGTCATTATCGACTATTATCAACCTTTAAAAATTGGCTTCTATCTAAACAAATGATAGTCGGTTCCTATTAACATATATAATATGTTAAATATATATTATTATATATGTATTTAAATACCATCATGTATTTATATATATGTATATAACCATTAATATATATTTACATATATATGTCATAAACCAATAATGCAAACATACATTTGATATATATAAGAGTACAGGCAAGATATAGTATATATATAATAAACACATTATATTGAATGTATGCATATATATAAATATATACGCTTCTATGTACATGTATATGTAGGTATATCTATATTGATACATCTCTATGAGCATGTCTATTCACCAATGTACACATGTATCGATATACATATACATATGGTTACATGTATATACTATACATATATATATGTTCACATCCGATTCACATATAGTCATTCATAATCACCATCATATTGATAAGTGTTTACATGTGACCTACATCTATACATATGCATATACATGTCTTTATATCCCATTGACATGTATGTGTATAAATATACTTATACTTCCACATACATCCCACTTGTCAATATAATCGTAATAGTACAAGAAAGATCTCAAAAGATCAATAGATAAACATCACCCACTAATTCGTGCAATAGTAAACAAGACTCTCAAATGCAGACATATCATCCAAGGATGACTTACCAACTACCCACAAACTGACTCAACTCAATCATTCTAATGTGGTGTGTGTATATGCTCAAATAGTTTACTTTTACTAGTTACCCGACCAAGATCTTCTCCTGAGTGATACTTCCCCTCTTCCTGGAGGAATGGAACATATACCTGCATCCACTAACACATGCACATGACAATTAATTGTTCACAACATATGTAGTATACATAAAACATCTCCAAAGTTAGAATAATAATTCAATAACTATCTATTCACATATATGTAGTATTTCCCATGAAATAACATCAACTAAGATAACCTCAACTAAGATAACATAATATTGATAACAAGGTACAAGCACAATTTATTCATCTCCAGAATTCACATTACATTCATATTTACCCTATGTAGTAATAGTAAATAGTAACTACATAATTGGGGTGTAACAAGTTTTAAAGTCACAACCAACTGAGGAGTATTTTCATAAAGGTCATTGATGAAGGAAGGCAGAAAAGGATATTCTTATCCATGATTATTTGAGACCTTGACAAAGGTAGTGATAAAGATAATTGAGGATAGTCAAATTAAATAGTCAAGGTTTTAAAGAAAGACAATCTTAATGAATTTCATGAGGAGTGAGGATAGTCTTTGATTGTAATAAATATAATCATCATTGACCAAAACCTAGGACATGTTAAATAAAGAAATGAGGGAAATCATATAACAAAGGGTAAAGTCTTGAATGGACAATTGAAAAGAGGAAATATAGTGACAAACAAGGGTTCAATGTCCAGTGAATATGACTAACACACAGTCAAGGTTAGGATATAAGAGATGACTACCACCTGATCACTAATTCAAATTCATGGAATCACCATAGTGCCAGTCACAATCCTAAAAATTTTACTAAGGTAGGGCAACATGAAGACTTCATCAAATGAAAATGACCACCAAGAATGGAAGTCAAGAACAATCCTCTCATCTTATGATAATAAAGAGGAGTCTAGAAGGTAGTGAGCCATGTCAAGATGCATAAAAGAAGATTTCAAAGCATGAAATTACAAAGAGGGAGAGCGTTCCCAATTGGATACCTACAAACCTTAATCATGGACATATGAATCTTTTTAATTTTTCTGGAAAGTCTTACTTTAATTAATTTTATTGCCTATGTGCTTTGTGCTAGAAGGTATAGATGTATTACAGTTGACAAACTATATGAACAAGACCTCAAGTCAACAGTCTATTAAAGAGATTCTTTGCACTAGAAGACAAATTTTTGATCAAAGGTATAAATTAAAGACAAACAAAAAGGTGAGGGCACTTCAGAGTTCTTGTAGATAAAGATAGTGGAAGTCACTATGAAGAAGATGGTGAGTTTTATCATGAATTCCAAGGGAATAAATGATAAGTGATGGTCACCATTAATCTCATAACCTCTTGTAACCCTACCTTGTCATTGGTAAAGGTTGAAGGGATGTGTAACAAAGAAAACCAAGTTCCTTATGGAATGTAAGGATAGCCATAACTTTATGTAAGTCATTTTCATTGATGATAGTGGTTTATCATTTATGATAGTGGCCTTGAGGTAGACATAGGGGAAATATCATGCATCATAAAGTATGATAGTCCATATTGAAGGTGATAGTCACCAAGAAGGACGGTTCCAGTGATCTCATATGAAGATAGACATAGCTTATGTTTTGGATCAAAACCATGAATGCAACAAATGGCATTAATCTTGATGGATCAAAGGTAATATAGTACAGGGAAAAGGTAGTCATAAGACATGAGGGTAGACCATGCAATATCAAGCATCAGATGGTAAAGGATAGTCTTTAGGACTGTAAGGAAGAACTTGGTTATTATTTGTGATAGTAAATGACCAATTAAGTGTAAGACAATGATCAAATTTAGAGCTAGGACAGGCTTGAAGAGTCATGAATAATTATCAATCAAAGACAGCCCTTAGGAGACAATGCCTTATGATAGTGTCTTGAGGTTCACATGGCAGAATAGTGACTACAAGTAAACAACACTATGAGGTGAAGTGATTAAGGATGAAGACATCTAAAAGGAATAGGAGAGTCCCTACATCAGAGGGTAGTGTATCATTGCACTAGCTTTTTAGATAGTTTCCTTTGCATACTTTGACTATCCTCTTGTCTCAAAGGTTTCAAGGTATTGTCATTAAACTTTTGATAATTAACCCAAAGCAAGGTTTGTTGCCTCCTCACAGAAAATAGACTTAGGTTATAATGCTTCTTTGAGTTAGAAACTGCCATTTATAGAAAATTATTTATCCTCCTCTTTGTGTTTAGGGGTCTTTTCAAATCCCTTCCAAATGGGGTATGATTCAAAAAAACATTATAAAGCTAAATCAAAACAATACAATCTCTAAAGAATTTTGGATTTAAACCACCATATGTGATTGGCTCCTCACCTTAGCTTTGTTGTCCCCTTGCATGGGGTGACATGGCTTTACTTTGTGTCTTGTCTCTTGGTGTTTCCTTTTGTTCTATGTTGTTGTATGGTGTATTTCTCATTTCTTTGTATGTTCTTAGCCCTATTGGTTCATTGATCCCATCAAAAGCATTTACCTTAATCAAAAACAATTTTAGTATTGGTCAGTGTAGTATTTAAAAGATGAACTTTCATTCATCTATATTCATGTTAGCAAGGTAATGACTATTCTAGATCCTACAAGACAATTCTCTTTAAAGGCTTGGACACATTCTGTATTGCAAGGTGAGCAGTTATACTCCCTAATATGAGAATAACACTTCTTTAAGACTAAGGTCAGTGCAATATTCAAATGATTAACAACTTTCTAGATCCTACAAGGCAACCCTCTAAAAGGCTCTGACTTTGAAGCTTAGCATTTAAAATGAGAGGCTCATTTTTTCAAGATTAAAGGTAGTTTTAGCTTTAGTTAAAAAATAAACCACATTTTAGAGATTTGATGCACTCTTGGAAATTTTAAAAGTAAATTACTAAATTATAAAAGTAAGGATAGTATTGGATTTTCAATTGATTCAATCTAGTTGAAAGTCTCATTTTATAACCAATAAATATGAAGTGTTTATCTCAACCCTAGGACATGAGACAATGGGAATGTAACCAATGAGGTTGTGGACCAAAAATCAACTATAAAAATTCTAAATTTAGTTCATATGAAAAACCTATGGTACATTCATTGAGAATGAAATTCAACCAATACAAAAGGAAAAACGTGAATTCATTCATAATGAAATTTAACCACCTTGTAGATAGATCATTACAACTAATTATCATGATACTTTATTCTCTTACTAAATTCCCTCCCACCGTTTTATTTTACACTATAATCCATTTTTATGTGAATTGTTGTACCCATAACTATCTACACTAATTTTAGAGGATCCTTAAGTTCCAGGTCAAATTTTTGTAATAGCATAGCCAGCCCAACAGTTGCTTCCATAAGTGAAAATTGGTCTCCCACACACTTGCGAGGACCACCCCCAAAGAAAAGAAATACAAAATCTAATATGACTTGACCAAATAATTATTTGATGCATTAGGCACAGACCCATCAAAAGTTAAAGGAGCACCAGATGTATCATCATTTGATAATACATAAAGAGAAAATTTACAATAGAACACAAGTAAGAACTCTATACATGCCTCTAGTAGAGAAAAATTCTAAATCTATTTGGTAAAGCATGCAAAAAAAAGTAAATCACCTCATTTGGGTACAATGCACCTTGGCTTCCATATGGAGAAAAACCAGCCCAACCTTCAATATCTTTGTTATCCTTGGGTACAAGGAATCTTTATGGTTCAAATTTATGAGGATTATCCCATAAATAAGGAGATCTATGAAGATTGTAAACTTGCAATAGTGATTTATTTCCTTAACGAATGGTGCTCTGAAAAAATAGTAATTCACAATCTAAGAAATAAATCCTCAATCTAAAGAAAAAATAAACCCAATAATTTTTTATTTTCAAATAAGTATAGAGGCTTCAATTCATGGAGATCCTACCTAGTATACAAAACAAATACAAATAAGGAGATATAAAATGGTGTTCAATGCTAGAAATCATCTCCAAAAGCTATTAGAGAGAGACAGAAGATCAGTAGATCGGGAATATTCTGACAGAAAAAACCATAAAAAATATTTATTTTCATCATGGAATCATTATTAAGTGAAAACTTGAGAACATAATAAGCCTTGATGAGTTAAATCACTTCTAGGCCATCAAACACCTCACCATGTAATACCTCTTAACTTCTATTTCATGGGGATTCCCTACAAGACATGGTCATAGTGCATCAAAACAATCTAGAGTTAATTTTATGCTTCTAAACAATTCATCGGCTCTTTTCTACTTGGTTTCTAATGATGAGATTCCATTGGTTAAATTATTGCAAGAACCCTTCAACAAATGGCACAAAAATGGTACATAATGCTTGGCAAGCCCATGAATTTGCACTATGGACTTAACTGTGTTGTCTTTGCCTTCAAAGCCTAACAGTCCATTAAGAGGCTCAAGAAAGCTTCTCAGCTCTCTATAGAGGTCGGCCACATTGGAGCCTTCTGCTTTGGAAATAATGGCATCTGCTTCCATTGAAACTTTTGGTGATGTGTGAACAATTCCAGGCTATAGTTGTAGGTTTCCTTCAGTGTTTGGATCTAGTTTTGTGTGGTGTTGGTCTCTACTCCTTGGAGTGGCAAGGAGAAACCCTTCCTTGTGAAGGATAAAGGCAGGAAATTTTTTCACAATTTCAAATCTTCCAAATGTTTTACATATTACTTTTAATTGGAATGACATTTTTAAATGATGGGGAAGAGAGAAATTTCGAGCACGACTTCAAATTTTTATTTGTGTGACTAATTATTTAGTCATTTTATTTGTGACTAATTATTTCGTCATTTTTATTTGTGTGACTAATTATTTAGTTGTTTTTTCATTCGATGATCAAATTAGTCATTTATAGCTGTGTTGCAAAAATTAGTAGAATTTAGTCATTTTTAGTTATCGTGACTAAAATTTGTAGTCACATAGTCATTTATTTATCAAATTCTACTAGTGAATGAGTGGTGGATTCTAGGGAATCATGTTGTGAGTGATTTGTGAAGGTGGGTTGAGTTGATTTTGGGGTGGTTGATGTGTGATCAATTTTTTTATTGTTGGAAATTTGATTACCTTGTGAAATTTTTCCTTGCCTTTGTGCCATCAATCCTTGCAAAATTTGGGACTATGATGGAGGAATGTAAGTTTGAGGTCCCATTTGATTTTGCATTGTTTAAGGGACCAAAGGTTGAGATACCTGACATGATGCCACTTGGTGTTGTGATGCTAGTGGCATACTTGGATTTGCGACCAATTGATTTAAAGGATTACCTTGATTGATTTGATGTTGAGGGACCAATTTATTTGATGTATTTGATTTGGGACCAATGTATTTCCTTGATTTCTTTTATTTGGGACCAATTTATTTGATGTATTTCCTTGGTTGATTTGAGGGACTTGTGGAACCATTTGATTTTTAGGGTCAATTGGATGGTTTTGGGATGATGATTGACCTTATTGTATTGATGATTGGACTTGAATTATTGTGTTTACTTGTCCTTGTAAATTCACTTGGGGTTTTTGATTCACTTGAATTTATTGAACATTAGGAACACTTTGGGTATTTGTTGTGATTAAAGAATATGGTTGGGCATGAAATATTGGTGCCACATTTGTGTTGTGGATATGTGATGTGAGTGGTATGTTTGGATGTTGAGGATGTTGTGGAATGGAGATTTTTTAGGGGATGCTTGTGTTGTTCCCTAAATTTTGAGTGAGACCAAGTTGGGTCCCTATTCAAGTTGCAAGACTAGATGAAACCACCCTAGAAGTTAAAGGTTTACTTGGCACATGTGATGAATATAGTTGAGTGATAGATTGAAAAACATTTTGGATCAAGGGTTGTGTGCTATATATTTGAGGAATACATGCAACATTTCCAAAATTTTGGTTCCTTAATGTGTTCAAGTCAAATGTGGAAGGGAGTTTAGCTCCTTCTTTTGCCAAGGCTAACATGTATTGTGTTGGGTTCAATTTCATCAATGTGTTGATAATATGGTGAGTCTTGGGATCTTGTTGGTACTCAAGTAGTTCCTTTGTGGTGAGTTCATTTGGATTATTAGTAACATCCTCTACTTCATACCCCATTTCTTGTGAATTTTGAGGTGGATTTTGTTATGGGGTTGTGAAACTTCTAGGATCAAATTCTTGTTGGTTTAGATCACTCATGGTAGATAAATTTTGGTTTTTCTCCATGTCTTTCTTGTATTTTGACCTTGTTGTTACCATAAAATTTGGATCAACTTTGGGAGTAGTGTGAAGGGATTTGTATTGTTGAAACTCTTGAGTTGATTCAAATTTTGGTAAAAGTGAACCTCTAAGGTGTTTAGGACCAATGATGTTATGAACGATGAAAGGATGAGTGATGTTGATGGTAAAAAACTCTCAATTTTGGATAGCACTAGACTTAAGGTTTGATGTTTGTGTTTTGATAAGGATGCTATTGAACTTGTGAATCCTAAAAGTAGACTTGTGAATTTTGGATAAATTTTTTCAAACGGATGTTTGCTAATATAACTAAATGTATGAAAAAGGCTTCATTTCCAAACATATAGCTAAACTAGGTGATTTTTGATGAAGACCCAAGTCTAGAAGGTTGTTGTGTCCAAAATTTAAAGTTGTTGGTGAGATGTGATGTCAAATGTTTGTGATGTGAATATGATGGTTGATCCTAATGTTTGAACCTAAGAGTGACTTTTTTAACACAATCAAGGTGTCGAAAGACATGCTTTTTTCTTGGAGTGTTTAAACCTAAGAGACCAATGTTTGTTTGATGGTATAACTTTGATATAATGTTTGAAGGTGTAATATACTTGAAATTTTTTTGACAAAAACAACTTAAGTATGCATTTCCTTGTTTTCTCTTTGTTGTTTGGAAGTCAAGACATTTTGAAAATAAGAGCAAGGTGTACCTTCTTTTTGGGTTCAATTGATTAAATTTTTATTTAGAATGAGTTAATTTTACCACATCAAATGTCTTGATTAAGTTTAAACTAAGAATGTCTATGACAAGGCAAAATGATTTCCACAAAATCTTGACATTGTGGAAATCAAAGAGCTAAGCCATAGTTCCCTAGGTTAAATTTGATATAAGTGAGTAGAGATATGGTCAAATATATTGGGAAACCACTAATATATTGTTTTGATAAAAAAAAGAAGATAATTGACAGGTATGAAGCAATAAATTATCCTTCAAGTGTACTCAAATATAATCCAAGGGTTTGAAATTTTTTATCATGTTGATGTTTGTTTAAGTTTGTTTGAATTCCAAGAAATGTGTTTAACTGACTCAATGGTTATGGAAGATATTTCACTAGTATTCTTCCATAAGACTTACTAGTTTAGCTCAAAAAAATCAGTCAATAATAATCTAGAGGAATAAATGTGTGTTACCTTTTATTAGGCTTACCTCACCCCAAAAGGAATGATGTTAACTCTGAATTTACAGAGGGGTCAAATAAGCTATATCAAGGAAATTTACTATCTTGATATGTCTAGCTTTGTACAAGAGAATGAACTCTTAAGCTTTATGCCTCAACTATAAATCAAATGTGCTAAGTAACTTCTCAGAACAATGCAATTATGATGCATTACTTCAAAGAATGTTTCAGAAAACTTGGTTGACATCTAGATACAAAGGTTTTGAGTGACACTGTAAAGACCTGCGGTATGCATCAAATACGTGAGCCACTTAAGACTCTATCCTATCCTGTGCAACCCATTACATTCGCATGAGGACTATTGGCACATTATGGAATTCACGCCCCAAATTCCTACTACTTTCTTTAGATTTCAAATGCTTTAATATAGCTCATCGATAAATGTGCTTTTAGGGTAACCTATGAGTTCTCCATTGAGGGATGTGTCTCATAAGTAGGCCCATATCTAATAAAAGAAAAGGAATGCTATTTCTCATCACCCAAGATCTCACAAAGTGCAAGGGGAGAGGATACATAGCAAGCCTTTAGATGACTCAAAAGTTTGTAAACTTAGAGTGTTTATCTTCACCCAAGATCACACAAAGTGAAAGGGGAGAGGATACACACTAACAGTCTACACAATCATGGAAAGAAAAGAAGACAATGATTCATTTTAGTGCACCAAAATTAGATGTTATGTTCATTTTAATAGCTTCAAAACTAAGTGTGAGTGTGTGTTAAATTTTAAACCAAATTGAAGTGTGAGGATGTTTAGGTTCAATTTTAAGCCAATTTTAAAAAACTCATAGCATTGTAAGTTAAAAGCCCAAATTAAAATTTATTTACCCTAAAGCATGAAGTAAACAAGTTAGGTTATCCTTCCATGAGTGTTTAAAAACACTTTTAGAAGAAAAGATTAAATGATGCCATGACAAGTGTTAATTAACTCTTTGCTCCTTCACTTCAAGATTTTATGCTCCACTATAAATCTACAAAATAGTTAGCCTTACACAAAAACACTAGAAGTCAGTAAGTGATTAGAGAGTAGATCATATTGAAAATTTAAAGTAGACATGAAGAAAAAAGCATCGTTGTATGACTGCGTTGCTCTGGTTCACCCTAAACATAAAAAAAAATAGAAACACCAATTGCATCAGATAAACAACTGTGTCACCCTAGCTAAATGACAAAAACATCGCAATAAAAAAAATAGTGCACCAATGCACACAATTGTCACTATGCCCCAAAACAATCGTGTTGCCTAACCTTGAAATTTGCAAAACACTAAAAAATAAAGAAAAATTCATCAAATCTAGTTAGTAATGCCCTCCTTCTAGTGCCAAAATATGAGCATGGTCATAACCTAAGCTAAACATGATTAAATTTCAAGTATTAAACCAAGATCTAACTAAGTAAGCCATGATCCTAATGAAATTCCCGAAAACATTAAACTAAGAAGCCATTAAAACTAAAATACTTAAAGGAAACCTAGACAAATGCATCAAACCTCATCCCATTAGGGGATTGGTGTTGAATTGATGTGGAATGTCAGCCCTTTCCCAATCCCTTGGTTGAAACAAGCTTGAAGATGGATGCCATTGATGGAAATTTATGAAAATGGATGAAATGCTCATGAAGAATGCTCTAAAATTCACTATAGTGCAGTTGCTCTAAATGAATGTGGATCCTTTGCTCAAGAAATGGAGGCTATTTATAGGAAAAATAATTGAATCAATGGCCAAGATTGAATTGATTAATCAATGGATGAAAATCAATAAGATGAGTTGGCATGGATCAAGAATTCAATCCATGGATGGGGTTGAAAGTTGAAAAGGATTGATGAATTTAATCAATGACTTCAATTGATTTGAAGAAACACAAATCCTAAAATTTAGAAGGAATATGCAAGATAATTCCATTTAGGAGGGAATTGGTTATGGAGGAATATTCCATGGGAATATTCCTTTGCAACTGGGAGAAATTGGAGGGATGAAAGAAATTAGTTAATTATATAATTAAAATATAATTTAATTGTGCATGATGGATGCATTTAAGGATTTAATTAAACAATTAACTCATTTAATTAAAAAAGGGAGAATTAATGACATTCAATTAAATAATTAAGATTATTTAATCAAATGAGAGGAGTTAAGGATTTTAATTAAATAATTCATATTATTTAATTAAACAGGGTGAAAATTAGTGTGAAAGGGGATGAATTAACCTAATAAAACTGATTATCCGATTAATAGAAGAAAATGATGAATTTAATTAAACAGTTAGGATTATTTAATTAAATGGTCAAAAAGAGGTGAATGTTGGGAATAGGATGTCATTTAATTGCAATCCTAAACATATTCCATGTATCTCCTAAGTCCTTGGAAAGTGTTCTCCAACACTAGGATTAGAAAGAGATTAAATTTGAATGAAATGAACATGTAAATTGATATTTGTAATTATTCCTAAATAATAGGAACATGTGGGGACACCCAAGAAGAGCTCCTACAAGATAGGAGCACATGGGGCACCCACAAGGAAGGTGGAACCCACCTTACTTCAGTTAACTGTTTGGAAGATTGATAACACTTCAGTAATGCATGTTTAGATCCTACAAATTAGGGATTGATATTTACATGAGTGGAGTGGCACTATCAGTTCAGTATTAGTTCAGTTCAGTTTAGTTCAATTCAGATCAATTCAGTTATGGTTCGATTATATTTAGTTGCATGTAGTTATTTTGAGTTGAATGCTAGTTGACTTGAGTTGACTTGAGTTGCATGACTAATGACTTCACTTGCATGATAGATAACAGGTGGATACTTTTACTTAAGTGGGGATGATCAATCATGCATAATGTTTGCATGAATTGGTGGAGAGATATGTTTCAATTAACTAAGATTGACTTGGGTCCACCTTGGGTGCCCAAGTTAGCATCTTTCAGTTAAAAACTTTTGCATGAGAAGATATTTACAAGGCTTAGTCAAGTGGACCCATTCTTGGGTGCCAATTTTGAGGTGAAGTTTGCATGATATCTTCTTGACCAAAGTTCAGTTAAGTGTTTAGTTTGGGTGCCTAAATTGAGGAAGACTTTGGTTTGACTTCATATTACATTGTGGAACTCTACTTTCCCAATCTAGACGTAGATTTTTGTGAAGATATTTATGCTCTTGTATTGTACAACTCTTATGAGTTTTACATGCTCATTATTGTCTATTAATTGCATCAAGTGTATGAGAGTTTTGTGAGAGTTTATTATAGGTTGTGAAGAAGGATTGTTGAAGGCAAGGAAGCATATCAATCAAGGATTGATACACTATTATTGTAATCTTGTTCTAAGGTTAAATAATACAAGCACTATTGATTTTGGTGGATTTTTTTCCTGAAATGGTTTCTCCACATATATGTTGTGTGACTTCTATCTTCTTGTCTCATTCTTCTACAATCTTTTGTCTCTTTCTACAATTGGTAGAATTGATCTAAACAGATTAATCATACACAAAGAATTGTGATAAAGAACACTTAATTAGATCTATAGTCTCATAGTTTTACAAGTTTTAAGCTACAATATTACCTTCATTTCCAACAATGAATCAGGATGAGAAATGGTGTTAATAATCAAATTTAGATGTGTAATATCGATTAGGATGATTTTAAGTGTCTACAAAAAGTAGGATTCTTTGCAAAGAAAATGGCACTCTAACTGTCACAACAAATAGTGGTATGTCTTACATCAAGCTCAACATCTGAACATAGACACTTAAGACAAATAGATTCCTTACAAGAATGAGTAGTTACCGTGTACTCTTCTTATGTCGTGGAAAAAGAAACTACAACCTGTTACTTACCCATCCAACTAATCGCACCACAAAAAATCATGAATACATATCTACTATTGGATCTTCTACTATCAATATCTCCTACCCAAGCAAGATCCACAAACCCATGAATACTAACTGAATGTTGAGGTCCAGTAGGATAACCATGAAAATATAGGGCATAATCAAAATTACTTGACAAGTATATGGCCACTCTCTTAACTGCATCCCAATGCACCCATCCAATATTAGTTATAAAGCAACTTAGGACTCCCACTACTTGGGCAATGTTTGGCCTTGCATAGACCATATCATACATAAAACTTCCTACAACACTAGCATAGGGTACTATGGTCATGTCTTCCATCTCAGAAGGATACTTTAGACAATCTTCCATAGAAAGCTTTGTCCCCTACATTATAGGAACAACTAGTTGTCTGCAAGATGTCATGTTGAATCTCTCCAACACTGAATTCACATAATTACTCTAGGTTAACCAAATATTTTTTTTATATTTTTCTAGATTTTGATTTCCATTCTGAGGATATATCAAGCTACACCTAAATCCTTTATTTCAAATTGTTATGACAACTAAGACTTTAGATTTGAAATCAAAATTTTATCATACCCCAAAAAATCATATCATCAACATACAATGCGATGATGAGAATAAAATCATTAACAATTTTTTAGTAAACACAATGATAAGATTTAGATTTGAGAAATCCCAAACTCAATACAAAGGTTTCAATTTTTTGGTACAACATCCTAAGAGATTTCTTAAGACCATACAAAGACTTTTTCAACTTGCATACCAAAATTTCTTTACGTTTAACCACATATTGTTTAGGTTATGACATATATATTTCTTCCTCCAAGTCACCATAAAGGAAAGTTGTTTTCACATCCATCTTTTCCACTTATAAATCATATGTTGTTGCTAGTGATAACAAAAACCAAATAGATGTCATATTTGCAACTAGAGAGAATATCTCACCATAATCTATTCCCTCCACCCATGAGTAACCCTTCGTGACCAACCTCGATTTATGCTTCTCAACACTACCATTAGGACCAACTTTCTTTCTGAATACCCATTTGTAGCCAATAGGTTTACATCCTCTAGGAAAAGGTACTAAACCCCATGTGTTATTTTTCTTTAATACAACCATCTCCTCATCCATGGATTTCATCCAAGAATCCACATCACTCATACCCATTGCCTCTTGCACAATCCTTCACTTGTCAATGTTAACAATCAAAGAAAAAATATAATTAGAATCTAACAATGAATAACCAAACCTTTCATGATGTCACTTGATACGAGTGGGATTCCTCAGTGTCTAAGGTTGAGGTTCTTCTTCTTCTGACATTTCTAAGCTATTAGATATTCTCTCATCATTGGCTCCATTTTGGGCTTCTAGTTCAACTTTCTTAGGGTCAAGAGGAAGTTGAACCACATCTTTTTTTTTTCTTCTATAGGTTGCAAACAATGGAAGAAGGTTTCATCTCTCTAAGGATAACACTTCAACTGTAGAGAATATTTTTGGCCACTAGATCCCAAATCTTGTACCCTTTCATACCAATACCATAACTGATGAAGATACATTTAACAACCTTGTTTTCCAACTTTTACCTTTTCCTCTTTGGTACATGAGCATATGTCTTGCAACCAAACACATGAAGATGTCTCAATGAGGGCTTCTTTCCCAACCACACCTCCATAGGTGTCTTCTCAAGAAGAGTTGATGTAGGAGATTTATTAACCAGATAGCAAGTAATGAAAACAACTTCAAACCAAAACTTTTTTCAAGGAAAAATCCACTTAGCATACTCCTAGCCCTCTCCATCAACATCTTGTTCATCATTTCCACAACTCCATTCTATTGAAGGGTATATGGATTTGTCTTATGCCTTTCAATCACATGTTCTTTACAAAAATTATCAAAATATGTGGAACAAAAATCACCACCATTATCAGTCCTCAAACACTTAATCTTTCCACCAATCTGATTTTCTACCAAGGCTTTAAATTTCTTAAACCAATTGAAGAATTATGATTTACTTCTGAGAAAAAAAAAATTCCTTCCATTGTAGTCATCTATAAATGAAACAAAATACACAGATTTGGATAATGAAGGAACATTTAAAAGACCAAACACATCATAATGCACACATTCCAAAACCCTATAAGACTTATGTGAATTATGATAAAATTAAACATGGTTTTACTTTTCATAGACATAATGTTTTTGACGAGGAAAAGTAGGTTTTTATGGGACCTAAAGCTCATTACAAACCGATTTTGAAGGGACCCGATATCCTATCAAAGAGAATCATGCTACAACAAAGATAAACCACATACCATCAACAGCCCAACAACAGCAACACAAAGAAAAATACAAGACAACACATGTTGTGGGAAATAGGTTTTGAAGGGAACCTAAAACCCTCAACAACCAGGTTTTAACAAGGAACTAGAACCCAAGAAACTAAAAGAAACCGCCTGAAACATTCAGGAAACAAAGCAACCAAGTTGCAACCAACCAACTCACATCACCAATCAACTAGAAACACCAACCCAACCTCCACCTCAATAGGAGAGGACACCCCTCTATAGGAGAGGATGAAGAGAAATCCTTTACCACAAGACATAGAGCTTCCCACTCGATCCACATCACCCCTCTCCACCTCAATAAGAGAGAGCTCCACCTCAATAGGATCAGCCTCCACCTCCATAGAAAGCAGCTACACCCAAAGAAAGGAAAGTCAAGACATCCTTTGGCCTAGCAGCAAACTGAAGCATGGAAGAAGGAGAAGAGCACTCCTCAGGCAACCTTGAGTGAAGTAAATTTTGAGCCTTAAGCATATCCATTTGAAGGAGCCCAGCCGTCAGGAATAACACACCCCCAGCCTACAAAACGAATTTCAAAGCACCAAAGGGGGAAAATAACCCTCTGCATAACATAAATATGAGAGTTAAAAACCAAGGAAAGAGAAGCCAAGAAGCCTTAACCGAGCCACAAAATAGACCCCTCAACCATAAATACATCACCCACCAAAGGGGATTCAAAGAAACATCAGCATAATGAGAAATCCCACATTTAAAAAGAGCTAAAAAAGAGCCCACATCCAACCGAGGACACCACCAACACAAACCACAGTGTCATTTAAATAGACCAAGCCCCTCATAAAAAACAAAGCTTAGAAACTAGGAGGGGAACACAACAACTCCCATAGAGAGCCCAAGAGAAAGGGACAACATAGTGGCAAGAGGAGAACCCCAAGCAACCAATAGAAAGCCAAGGCCAAAAACTGACCAAGGGAAAAAGAATAGAAGAAACCCCCAACCATGAAAGATCTTCAGCACATAGTAGGGGACAAAAGACAAGCTAAGAAGACATAGGGGAACACCTATCCCACCCAAAGTAGTATCTAGAGAGATCAAGGCCCAAACAAAAAATGAGCCCTAGCAACAGAAAGAAGATCCCCCACCCAAGCCACATTGTAAGGCCCAAATAGAGGCCAACTGTAGACCCACAAAGGCTCCAAGAAAAAAGATAGAGCATCCAAACACCACTTAGAAGCCATAGAGGGTCCAACAATGGAAGCAATAGATCAGGAAGACTTCACATAAGGGGAAAGAAAAATAGAGAAAGGAGTAAAGGACCACCACAAGCTCCAACCACCACACACAAGTTGCAAGATAGGCAAGCCTCCTGGAGCAATCCAGCCTCAAGTAGCTCACAACGACCAGGTACAAAGGCCATGCATAGAAGAAAACCCATGCCACCCCCCAGATCATCTTCATCATCTGCATTCCCATTTCCCTCTCCCGCTTCACCTCCCAAGTTCAAAATCCCAGTCTTGCTCATTGCTTCGAAGAAGCCTCTTTCATAGACATAATGTTGCAAAAATTGAACTCAAGATTAAAATCATCAAGCCCCTCAACAAGGTATTTCTTTTTCAAGTTTCTTAAACCATTTTCACCAATGTGACCAAGTCTTTGGTGCCAAATCATTTTCTTCTCAGCAGGTAACTTCATCTCGAAAGCATGAGCACCCTTGGGTACCCAAAAAGTATGACCATCGAAAGTGGATGTGAATTTCTTTATTGTTAGTTACAATTGTGAGGATAGTGACTCAAAAGTTATTTTCTTTGTTTCCAAAGAATAACTATTTCACTAAACCATGCATGCATACAATTGAAACAAAGTGCCTATCTGAACACCCTTAGCAAGCACCATAACTTATTTTGTCATCTTGCATCCTCCATTTGAGAAGAAAACCTACACATCCACATCATTCAACTTACTTACAAAAAGAAGGTTCCATGCTAAACCAAGCATGTGTAGGACACCATCAATCCCCTTCACTCTACCATCTAGGAATCTTATCCTAACTCTTCCACAACCAAAATCTTCGGGTGAGAATCATCACCTAGATACACCTTCCCACCATCATCAATTTCATACTTAGATCTAACTGATATTGATGTCATGTCATGTGGAAAAAATAACTCGAGTCTATCAACCACACTTGCAATGCATGTGTTGCTAAGGAAGTGAAAAAATCATTTGCATCATCCTGAGAGTATTTTTCGGAGTTAGAATTGGAGAATGCAGGTTATTTTTCTCCTCCTTACACTCTTTGCAAAAGTGACTAGATTTTCCACAATTCCAAAAAAATTCCTTGGTCTTACTGGGAGACTTAGATATCCCATGATATTTGGATTCTAACTTTTCTTGCTTCGTGTTCTTCGTTTTTTTCCTTTTTTGCATGCTTCCTTGAACTGTCAAACCCTCCTTAACCATTTCAAAAATATCTCCACATCTAGATTTAAATAGTAATGATGCAACCACTTCATCCATCTTGAAGGTGGTAGTGGTACTCCAACGACCATGACAAGGTGTTCCCATGAATTTGGAAATGAGCACAACAAATTCATGCAACAATCCTCCTCCTCCATTTTCACACCAACAAAACTCAATTGGGAAACAAACATATTGAATGCATTCATGTAATTTTTAACAAATCCTCCTTCCTCCATCCATACAAAATACATCTTCTTTCATAAGAACAACTTATTCACTAGGGATTTAGCCTGATAAATTTGAGCAAGTTTCTTCTAAATAAGTGCAACGGTCTTCTCTTCATGGATGTTTAGGAGTACTGAATTGACCAAATAGAGTCTTATCAAACCCTTATCCTTTTTATCCATCAAATCCCAGTCTTATTATTCCATGCCTGATTGCATAGTTCTAGATATAGCTAACCAAAACTCACAGTCTACTAGCATGTCTCCCATCTTGAGCTTCCTAAACTCAAATTTTCCTCCATTAAATTTATTTATTTCAATTCTACCAGATGTGCTCACCATCTCTTTCTTGCAATAAGGTTAACAAAAAAATTTGCAACAAAATCCCACTCAAACAAGATCAGAAAAACTTTTACCCACAATGGAAATAGAGGTGATCAAGCAGTGATACCAACTGAAAGGAAGCCAAGTACATGTAAAATCTTCCAACATTAATATATCAGAGGAGAGGATGCACATATTTTTAAAGTTTCAAACTATTATTCAGTTACAATAAAGAAGATGCACATAATAGGTAAATATTAACAAAAAAACAAGTACAAGAAAAACACATAACACAAGATATACGTGGGAAAAACCTTACATAAAAAACCCACACTCTACACACATCCCAATCTATATTATTCAACAAGGGTTAAAATACAGTGTTAGAGCAATGCTCTTTTGGAGTCTCACTCTACAACACAATTCAGACGTCTCAACAATTCTTTAACCTATCATACTAAAATACACTAAGGTACCAAGTATTTATAATACTTCAACATGAAGAGAAGGTGCCAAAACTTGCGAAAACCAAAACCCACACCCAAGGTATGTACATGAGTCAATTCTGACATGTTTTCATTGTCAAGACCCATAAATTATGGAATCTTCTAAATCCAAAACTTGTCTCCATAAAGTTAGCTTACACTCAACATGAAAGGTACCTATACACATACAGCTACCACATGCAAAATTGGGTGCCCCCATAAATGTAGCTTGACTATCATAGTGTGAGATAGAAGCTATCATACAAGACTCTTACAATTGTCATATCATATCATAGGGTAAAATTAAAGTTGTGCCACACTTTTGGCCAACTAAATAGTTCTGAGCGAACTTTTTTTGACCTAAATAGTTTTGGTCAAACCCGTTTCACTCGAAACCATGTGGCTTATACGTGGCACATAGAGTTTTGAGCCAAACCCTTTCGCCCGAAACCAAATTTTTGAATTTTTCACTTTGTCGCTTTGAAATGTGGCTCATTTTATGTGTGAGGTTTTGGTAGAAAGGGTTTTGATCGAAACCCTTTCAACCAAAATTGTCTATGTGGCATTCTAGTTGATAGCTAACTCAACTTTTTTCAAAAAAATTTAAAACTTTGAACTTCAATTGAGTATTTCTTCAGTCAAAATGATTTTAATTAAAATAAAAATACCCTTTTGTAGAGCTCAGAGTGATGAATCCAAATATGTAATTTTTTTCTATTTTGGTTAGTTTTTAATATATGTTTTTTTTAATAATGCAAGTATGTAGTTAGAGTTAAAAAAGAGGCTAATTAGAATTTTAAAAAGTAGTAAAACATATTAAAAAAAATTAAAAAATATATGGTGCACTAGAGGAGAGAATCCTCTTCAAAAGGGTTTTTTTTTTTTTGAAAATGATTAAAAAAGTAGACAATAGTTGACGTCAAATGAAAACTATCAAATTCTAGTAAGTTTGACTTTAAAATGTTATTACAAGAAAATATACATTGAAATTTCAAAAAATAATTCTATGCAAGTGCTAGATATTGAAGTTACCTATTTGGAGAAAAAAATTTAGGGGAAAATGAAGTTTTTTCTATTTGTTTCTTGACATCAAGTGAATGTCAGTTTTTCCTAAAATTTTCAGCATTCTAAAATCTACTATTAAATTGATAAAAAAATAAAAAAATCTAAAAAATTACAGGAATGAAATTCATCAAGATTTCTACATTTCATTAGTTTACATCATTTTGAAATTCAGACATAAAGACCACTTTTATGTGGTCTAAATTCAGATTTTTTTGTTTTTGGTTGATTCCTTTATAAAGTGTGACACGAGTTTGTACTTTTACCCCATAACAAGTTGTCATAGTTTGTCATAATCATGATATAACAACTTATGAACAAATGCCACCATTTTAGTGCCAAAAATAGGACTTCTAAAGTGGAACGCCTACCTCCACTAAAATAGCTTACAAATTGTACATGTCACCTTCCATATAAGATGCCACCTCACCAATATGTCCCACAAAGCAACAACAAATTTTGTAGGAAATAAACATAGGGAATAAATAAATAATCACCTAAATAGTAAATTCAATGCTAAGACTTAAAGGTTGAGACACCTTAACCCTGACATTAACTTTTCTCTATTTTTCTCCATATGCTCCTCAAACTTCTTATTGGCTAAGTTGTCCATGAATTTTCTATAAGTGGTGAATCTTTTTTCCCTAGGCTCCTTTGGAAACTTGAGTAGGGTGGTTGCGTATGAATCTATATCCTCAACACTAACTTCATATGGAAGTTGTAGAATCTAGGATGTGTGAGGTTCTATGACCTCCACTAATGTATATTATTTGTCCACCAGAAAGAATATATCATTAATGTACCGCCATACCACCTCATATGATATCATTTCCCTTTCTTGTAACTTTTTTTTAGGGATTTAAAGAAACTCCACTATGTTTTGGTGAATGAAGTTGCATCCTTGAAGTGTCAAATGTGGTCATTTATTTGTGTTGTCAATGGCTTGGAGATATGCAATAATGGACCCCATTAAATTTCATCATGTAAATTATCCATCCTTTGGCATGCAAGTTTTGTGGGAAATTTCAAAACAAAGGAAAATTACATGTAATTAGTAGCTTATATGTCACAAGTGTAAACTAGGCACAAAATAAAACTTTTCTTAACTATCTAGGAAATTGAATAATAAAAAACAAGTAGGGTTAGGAGGTTTAAAAATCTATATAGAAAGTGATATAGTATATTATATAGTGGAATAATGGGTAATGCATGCTATGTGGTGTGAGATCTATCTAGATATGGTCATGAGTATTTGTATAGCATCTATCACTACCTAAAATCTTGATAATAGGAATGTTAGTGATGATGTATAGCCCATACATTAATATTGTCCATAAGATGCAAGTAATTGGAGGAAAGGGAAAAAAACAAACATGAAATATAAATGAAAGCTAAGCATGTAAATTAATAATTATAAATGTATTATGTATTAAGTAAAAAATATAGATAGTACAAATAAAGCATGTAAATGATATTTTTTTAGCTCAACGAGTCTTAAGATAGAAGGTTTCCCTCAACATTGAAAAATGGAAAAGGTGATGTGGTCCTTAACCACAACAAAGATCATATAGGAATATAAGGAACTAGGAAGGGCATATTCCCTGAATTTGGCATCCAAGAACATGAGCACACAATAGATGAGGTAAGGCAAGAGGTTCCTAGTGGTAACATGAGTCTAGGAATGTAATGTCAAGGTCAATGTAAGGAGATAAGTGATAATTCCTAACAATTTAAAAGGATAAGCAATAATACCATTAAAAGAAACAATCAAGAGGGCAAGGTGCCCCTACTCAAAAAAGGTACATCTAGAAGCAAGGTATATATAATTAAGTAAAAATGATATAGAGGAAGACATGATATGCATAATGTAATGATGTAATAATAAGAGATCAAAATAAGGAATACATAATTCCCCCAATGTGAGGATATGATAGTGAAAGCTCAAGTGGTATGGGGGAAGGCATGATCGGTCCTCAATGTGAAGATAACTCTAAAAGTGTGATATATCCATGTAGGCTCATAGGAACCTGGGGGAGGTGTAATACACCCCAATATAAGAATATTATATTGAAAGTATAATGTGCAGTGGAGAAGGCATAATGCCCCCAAATGTAAAAGTAAATTTAGTAGTATGATAAAACAATGTAGGCTTAATAAGTAAGCTCTAAAATCATGGCATGATACTATAGGATCAAAGTAATTAATCAACACTCATAAGATAAAACATATGCACCATGTAGGAATGTGATTTATAGTAAATGTCATATAAAAGGGTATGTGCATGGAAATGGGTGACCAAAACTAGGTCAAAAGTTTCCACTTGTTTTCAAAATCAATAAAAATTAATCTTAGATAAGAAATTGAAGATAACAGTGCTCAAAATTTGAAGATTTAATAAGAACAAGATCCATAGTGCTTAGAATTTAGTTTCTAAAATACTACTTTTTTTTAAAACGGTGGAGATTGAGAGGTTCAAATAGAGGGATCACACAAAGTTCTCCTATTTTGGTTAGAAAAATATAATGTGGTGTTTAATGTGCTCTTTATAAAATATTGACTTTTGAAAAGTATTTCACAATTTGTTTTAGTGGAAAATTAGCTAACATCATGTAGTTTATGCCTATTTTTCTACTAAATTTTTAATGAACGTATATATATATATATACTAATTTTCAAAGTGGACACATCTTGAAAAATGAAAATTTGAGCATGCTTCCCCTTAAATTTTTTGAAAACTAATCAAAAGTAATTTTTCAAATGAGTCTAGAATAGAGTCTAGAATGAAAAAAAAAAAAAAAATTAATTTGAATGAATGAATAAAAAATGACACCAAATACTATGCATAGGTTTCTGGCAAAAAAGAAACTAACAAAATAGTTGAAGATCAAAACCTTAACATATTTAAAATGTAGAAAAAATTGCATGGTTAGAAAGGTAAAAGAGATATTGAAATTATTGTGGAATTAATTTAAATCAACGTAAAAGAAGTGTAAACCTAGTGAAGAGCATGCTTGACATTTGGTATTTATAGAAAACATGTTTGTGGGCATTGGCATGCAAGTCCAAACTTTTGAATTAGATACCCAAGGAAAATTTAATCCTAAGAGTTGATAGTTTCCAAAGAAATTCATAGTGTGAGCATGTTTCATTGAACAATCTAAAAGCATGTGAATCCCATGATTTTGAAACCACATGCTCTAATTTTATTTAAAAATTATATATTATCTATCATACAAACATGTTTTCATAGTTTGGAGGAATTACAATAATTGTATGACTAATATATCTTGTCCCATTCTTAGGGGAGGAAATGTTGGGATTATAGTAGTCCTTGTTAACTCTAGCAGCATGTTCCTTGCCCTTGGTGTGCTCTTTGTCCTTTGTGATGTGTTTTCTTTTGTGATGGTGATACTCTTATGAGTATGTATTTATTGAGAGTATTACATAGTTACCATGTTGTGACCATAGGTTCCTTAATGATAATATACATATTTGTGATTATTTGATGTGATCTTGTGGTGACATGTTGGTGCTTCTCATTGTGCATTATAGAAACCGACTACTGTCATTATTTTTATATAGCTTACAACTAAAATTTGCATTAATTTTATTCATTTTTCTTGATTTAATTATGTTTATACAATTCTAATTTTATGATCGTTGGCTAACTAATTATCTTCCACTTTCTCTTGTGTGTGTTGTGTAGGAACAACCATCTGATGGCATGGCAATCGTGGCATACAAATATCACTATCAACTATTCTAATTTTATGATCGTTGGCTAACATATAGACATCACTATCAGCTATTATAAATACGGAATTCTAATTTTATGATCGTTGGATAACTAATTATCGTCTACTCTCTCTCATGTGTGTCATGTAGGAATGGCCATCTGATGGCATGGTAGCTATGGCATATAGACATCACTATCAACTATTCTAATTTTATGATCATTGGCTAACTAATTATCATCCACTCTCTCTCATGTGTGTCGTGTAGGATTATGTATTTATAATAGTTGATAGTGATGTATGTATGTTATCCAGTCTACGTTTTACTATTGTTATATACATTAGGGACTCCAAATACTCCAAACCATCTAAAACGCTGCAATGTTATATCTTACTAACATTAGATATAGTTTTTTAAAGTATCCTCCAAAAGCTTTTATGTAATTAGAAAATATCTTTATTTCAGCACTCCTTTATATCCAATTCGTTTAATGAGAGGGTAGGTACAACTTTGCTATGAATGGAAAAGTCTTTATCAAACACCATTAAAAATGCATTCGTGTAAGCAGAAATGTATGTTTTATTTTATCGTCATCACAATGTTATTACCTTCTTTAAAATTTAATGTTTCAATATTCATTGATATATGTTAATTAAAAGCTCACTAAAAAATTTCAAATATACCAATAGTTGTCCACTTTATATCCAATAGTTACAAAAAAAAAAAACTTAATTGGATGAGTTGTACAACTTTATTGGCATCAATAGTGCACAACAGGACATTTGTGCATATGTATTGGATCAATTGTGAAAATTTTGTGGTGGTCAAAAGAAATGGTTATCAAGCACTAGAGAATGTATATCAGACTTCAACTTGAAATGACCACTTTTGACCTTTGTGTACATAACGAACAACTTGAAATGACCAATTTTAACCTTTTCTGTACATAATGAACCCTCATATGTTCATCGTAATTACCCAGAAGCCAAAACAATAGCTATAAGCTCTTAAGTCGCATACAAAGAAACCCAAAAAAAATTATCAAAATCTGACATACCATTTAAGAGCTTAGGGTGTGCAAAGTTAGCTATGAAATACTGCTAATTTTTTAACTTAAGCATTACTCTTAAATTTTTATTGACACCTTTTCTTTGCAATAATCATTTCTAAACATTGTTTCACAATGCTACTTTGTTATACTTTTACAATGTTATTTTTTATTTTTATATAACATTTTTTTTTATGGTCATAATTTTTTAATTGTAATTTAAAATTGTTAAATTGTGTTTCTCATGATTTATGTGAGATCAATTTTGAGACTGTATAGTTGATAGTTTATAAAAATTATAAAAAAAATGTTGCAAAATGGGTTGTCTTAGAAATCTTTTATAATTGTAAATAGATATTCTCCTATACCTACATTTGCAATCTAAAAATATGATATTGATGAATACTATTTGAAACTTGTTATACAAGAATCTTCACTTTAAATAAATTTCATAGTCGATTTAATTTTTGAAAATAAACAAAATAACAATATAATAGAATCATATAATTACAATTATGTTAAATAATTAACACTTAAAGAATTTATAAAAATGACCTAATTCAAAAATTTAAAAATATTATAAATTGATATATAAAACTAAATAATAAATGTAAGATTTTCCTTTAATACAATAGATATATTATATATTTTTAATTAAAAATGAGATACAAACTTCAAAATTAAAAAAGTCAAATATATAAAAAAGAAAGTACCTACTAAAATACCTATCTAGACCTACCTAGATAACTTTAAAAAAGATAGTAGTTCTTTTACTACTTAAGGGCAGGTAGTAAAATGCATGCATCCCCATTCGCATCAAACAAAAGTGAACAATTGGGCAGGTGCATGGAAATGGGTAGCAATTTCGTGGACAACTTACTTTTTCATCCTGAAATAGCAAAAACGCGAACGTGTTATAGTAAAATGCACTTACGTTATGGCTTGGTAATGATCGAGCCTAGGCTCGGTCATTACCGAGCCTAACATGGGTTTTTTAAAACGCGAGCGCATTATAACACGCTCACGTTATGGTTTAAATTTCAAAAAATGCATGCATTTTGAGTTCAAAAATGTGCATTTTTTGAAATAAAAAAAATATTTCCAAAACGCAAGCGCGTTATAACGCACTCGCATTTTGGTCTACATTGAAAATATTTTCTTCTCTTTTTCTTGTCTCTTTCTTCTTGTTATCTTTTAGGGAAACTATATACATGAAATAAACATTTAAGTATAAGTTGACATTTACTTTCTTATACTTTAAGTTATATTTCATGTATATACTTCCAGAATGTTTGAGAGTGGTTTTAGATCTCTAGGAGTTATAATGCAAATTCTAGTTTTTGGAAGATCTTTAAAATTTCAGACTTAGTCAAATTTCAATAATCAGCATGTCAAATTTCAGTAATCAGGAGGTCAGATTTTAGTAGTCAACAAGTTCTATCATCTTTCTCTCTCACTCTATCCTTCTCTCTACTCTTTATCTCTCCACTCCCTCTCTCTCTCCCTTCCTCCCTCTCTCCCCTCTCTCTCTTCTAGTTTTTGGAAGATCTCACAAATTTCAAACTTAGTCAAATTTCAATAATCAGGAGGTCAAATTTCAGTAATCAGAAAATTGTATTATTTCTCTCTATCTCACTCATTTTTATCCCTTACACTCTAGACATCTCTCTCACTATCTCTATCCCTTTTTCTGACTCTCTCTCTCCCTTGATCTCAAGAAATCTCTTTGTCTTTGTCTCTCTCTCCTTTTCCCTCTACCTCACTTATCTCTCCCTCTCTCCCACCTTCCCTCTCTACTTGTCTCTATCTCCCTCCCCCCCTCTCTCTCTCTACCTACCTACCTTCCCTCCATCATGCCCTACCTCTCTCTCTAGCTACCTCTCTCTCACCTCCCTCTCTCTAGCAAACCTCTCTCTCACCTCCCTCTCTCTCCCTCCATACTTCTATCTCCCTCTCTTCTTCCCTATCTACTCTTTATCTCCCATCTCTCTTTACCTACCTCTACATCGATTAGACCTTACCACTCTCTCTACACCTCTCTCCCTCCCTCCCTCATTCCCTCTCTACTTCTCTCTATCTCACCTCTCTCTCTACCTCTCCTTCCATCTCTACTTATCTTTATCTCCTCTCTCCCTCTCTCTACCTACCTCTCCTTCCATCTCTACTTATCTTTATCTCCTCTCTCCCTCTCTCTACCTACCTCTCCTTCAAACACTCTTTATTTCTCTCTATCTCACCTCTCTCTCCCTCACTACATCTCTCTCCCTCTCTCCCTCCCTCTCTACATATATATATCCCATCTCCCTCTCTACCTAGCTCTCCATCCATCACAACCTACCACTCTCTCTCCATTACTCTCTATCTAACCTCCCAATCTCTCCATCCATACCTCTCCCTCTCCTTCCCTCTCTACTCTCTACCTCCCTAATCCTTCTCTACCTACTTCTCCATCCATCACTCCCTAACATTCTCTCTACACATCTCTATATTGCTTCTCTCCCCCCCTCCCTCATTCCCTCTGTACTCTCTCTCTACCTCTCCTTCCCTCTCTAATTATCTTTATCTCCCCTATCCCTCCCTACCTTTTCCCCTATCTACTCTCTATCTCTCCTCTCCCTCCCTCTACCTCTCTCTCTCACTCTCTCTCACTCCTCCCTTACCCTCTTTCTCTCTCACTCTCTCCTCTTTATCTCACCATTCTCTCTCCACATATCTTTATCTCACCTAGCCCTCTTTACCTCTCCCTTCCTCCCCTCTCTCACCCACCCTCCCTCCTTCCCTCTATCTCTATCTCTCTCTACTTCTCTCTATCTCACCTATCCCTCTCTAGCTGCATATCCCTCCATCACTCCCTACCACACTCTCTCTATTGCTCTCTATCTCACCTCTCTCTCACCTCCCTCTCTCCCCCTCCATACCTCTCCCTCTACTTCCCTCTAAACTCTCTATCTCCCTAATACCTCTCTACCTACCTCTCCATCCATCACTCCCCACCACTCTCTCTATACCTCTCTATATTGATTCTCTCCCTCCCTTATTCTCTCTCTACTTCTCTCTACCTCTTTGTCTTTCTCTAATTATCTTTATCTCCCCTAGCCCTCTCTCTCTCTCTCACTAGATATCTCTCCCTACCTTTTCCCCTATCTACTCTCTATCTCTCCTCTCCCTCCCTCTACCTCTCTCTCTCACTCTCTCTCACTCCTCCCTCACCCTCTTTCTCTCTCACTCTCTCCTCTCTATCTCACCATTCTCTCTTTTCCTCTCTATAACTCTCTCCTCTATATGTCACCATTCTCTCTCTACTTATCTTTATCTCACATATCCATCTTTACCTCTCCCTTCCTCCCCTCTCTCACCCACCCTCCCTCCTTCCCTCTATCTCTATCTCTCTCTACTTTTCTCTATCTCACCTATCCCTCTCTACCTGCATATCCCTCTATCACTCCCTACCAAACTCTCTTTATTTCTCTCTATATCACCTCTCTCTCACCTCCCTCTCTCTCCCTCCATACCTCTCCCTCCATCTATACTTCCTTATCTACTCTTTATCTCTCATGTATCTCTACCTCTCCTTCCCTCTCTACTTATCTTTATCTCCTCTTTCCCTCCCAACCTCTCTCTCTCTCCCCAATCCCTCCCTCCCCAATCCCTCCCTCCCCCTATTTCTCTCTCCCCATATGAGGGTTGAGAGTGTAAGGTTTAGTGTTTAAGGTATAGGGTTGAGGTTATAGGGTTAATTGTATAGGGAATAAGGTTTAGGGTTTAGGATATTAGGTATAAAGTTGAGGGTATATGGTATAGGGATGATGGATGAGGTTTTAGGGTTTAAGGTATAGGGTTGAGGGTTTAGGGTTGAGGGTTGAGGGATAGTGTTTAGGGTTGAGGGTATAAGGTTAAGTGTATAGGGTATATGGATTATGGTTTAGGATATTGGGTATATAGTTGAGGGTATTGGGTTGAGGATATTAGGTTTAGGGTTGATAGTTTAGGTTTTAGGATTTATGTACAAGTTTAAGGGTTGAGGGTTGAGGTATAATGTTCAGGGTTAAGGGTATGAGGTTAAGTGTATAGGGTATAGGGATTAGGGTTTAGGTTGTAGGGTTAAGGGTATAAGGTATAGGGTTAAGACTTGAGATTGTAGGGTTTTCTGTTTAAGTATAGGGTTGAGGGATAATGTTTATGGTTTAAGGTATAAGGTTGAGGATGTAGGGTAAAGAGATGAGGCTTGAGGGTTGAGGGATAGTGTTCAAGGTTGAGGGTATACGGCTAAGTGTATAGGGTATAGGGATTAGGGTTTAGAATAATGGGTATAGGGTTGAGGGTATAGGGCTAAGTGTATAGGGTATAGGGATTAGGGTTTAGAATAATGGGTATAGGGTTGAGGGTATTGGGTTTCAGATTGAGGTTTAGGGTTTAGGGTTTAAGTATAGGGTTGGGGGATGATGTTCAAGGCTTAAGTTATAAGGTTGAGCGTATAAGGTATAAGGATGAGGGTTGAACATGTAGGGTTGAGGTATAGTGTTCAAGGTTGGGGGTGTAGGGTTAACTGTATAGAGTATAGGGATTAGGGATTAGAATATTCAATATAGGGTTGAGAGTTGAGGGTTTAGGGTTGAGGGTTTAAGGTTTAGGGTACAAGGTTTAATGTAGGACTTAGTGTTTAATTATAGGGTTCAGGGTTTAGGGTATAGGGTATAGGGTACAGGGATGAAGATTGAGAGTGTAGGGTTTATGGTTTAAGGTATAGGGTTGAAGGTATAAGGTTAAGTTTATAGGGTATAGGGATTAGGGTTTAGGATATTAGGTATAGAGTTGATGGTATTGGGTTGAAGGTTTAAGGTTAAGTTTATAGGGTATAGGGATTAGGGTTTAGGGGAGAAAGAGAGAGACCTGAGAGAGGGTGAAATTGGCAACTATATTGCCAATTTCACCGAATTAGCAAGCTAGTGGGCTAGTGGGCCCACTAGCTTGCCAATTCGGTGAAATTGGAAACCTAACTTGCCTTGTTTGAAAAAATGGGTCCAAGAAATGGGGTCTCCTGGTGATTACCGGGAGACCCCATTTCTTGGACCCATTTTTTCAAAACAGGCCACTACATTACCAATTTCATTGAATTGGCAAGC